>JBBMKC010240954.1:0-10896 GCA_037834085.1 Bipalium vagum
AATTATTATTTAATTATTATTTAATTATTATTTAATTATTATTTAATTATTATTTAATTATTATTTAATTATTATTTAATTATTATTTTATTATTATTTTATTATTATTTTATTATTATTTTATCATTATTTTATTATTATTTTATTATTAAAGTATGATTATGATAAATGATTTTAATTAAATATTGAAAATGTCTTTTTAATCAACTGTGAGCTTTGCATTAATATTATCTACAGGCCATTTAATTATTTTTATATTATTTATATTTTTGTGGAATATTTTCCCAATACCAATATTTTAATTCCGTGATTAACAATTTTCACAGTTTTCTCATTTTTTTAAGTGTTTTTTTAATATTTCATTTTTAATAATAAAAGATAAAATACTTCTAAATATATATTATTAATATTATTTTTTTGCAATATTTTTAAGATATTGTTGTTTTAATGCAGTTATGTATAAGAATTTTTGCCGGTTTATTTTAAGGAAATGAGAAATGAGAAAAAAGAAAAAAAAGAGAAAAATCGATTTTTTTATACTTAAATTTCGATCGAGATAGATTTTTTTCAGTACCTTTTTTAATTAAATTTTCCTTCATGCAAGAAATAATCTAATAATGCAGAGATATTGCTTCTTTATGTTGTACCAAAGATATTCCAACGTAGGAGAGCTGTGAGATTTCAGCTTTGAAAGCTCTTTGTGATTCTGAATTACTCCCTTTATGAAAATGATAATTCCTCTCGATACAGAAACATCATTTTACGTATTGTAATACTTTATATGTCGTATGGCAAATGTTATAAGTCTATTTTATTTTAAATCACCCACCCACGCACAAACAAAAACACACCGACAAGCAACTCTATTTTCATTGGCTCTTCCTAACCAATATCAATTAATAAATAAATTAAAATAATTAATAAAAACCGTGTTGTTTTAATCTTGCTTTCATTGTCACACGATTCTTGATTTAGGTATCAAAAACATTGGGAATTCTCTTTTCTTCCCACTAGAAGCAGGATAACCTTTAAAGTGAAGTATGAATAGTGTGGAAGTGTAAAGTACCTTAATTTATGAAAATTAAATAATTGATTTAATTAATTATCTATAAACATTTTAAAAAGAGCTGTAGAAATGAATGCGGCACATTGTTTTAATTTACGACTTCTGACATGGTTAGGCTTTATTATTATGTTATCTTATTTTACATTGGGTCCTTCAAAGTGCATCTTTTATAAATATTTAATATATATTACAATTTTCCTGATCAATAAAAATAATTTTATTGATAATTAATTAATGATTTATTGCATATTCAAAATGGCTTTTTATACAACTCAACAGCGTATTCAAAGTGTGGAATTATGTTATGAAAATGGGTATTCCGTAAGATTTGTCTACAGATGGATGTCAATAAACAAATTATCGTATGTGGGGTAAAGAAAGTTTATGATTACTTTATGAAAGACCTTTACATCCACAATGTAATGCACTATCTGGCGTGATTGGTCTTTATAGCTTTGAAAATGTTAGTTGTGAAACTTTAACTGTGAATGGTAATCGTTATCGTGGGAAATATAAAATTGAAATATATTGGTGAGAAAGACATTTGACTTCAATAGTAGGGCACTAGCTTTAGCTCTACTCTCTCTTAAGCTTTTCATTTATTAAAGTTAAAACTTAGAGAACCACTAACAAACTTTATTTTAAGGTTAGAACAATTTAATAAAACAATACAACACTTAACATTGTGTACCAGGATAGATCTGGTCAGCCAAAATATTTCCTTTCGCTCTTTTTGCTTAATAGAATTACCAAATAATAAAAACATACTTTACATTATTGTTATTACGGTACAGTTAAGATGTTAATCATAACGTACTTTCTTTAATAAATGTTTCTAAAAATAAATTAATTTAGTTTAAAATAACAAGCTACTGATTAAAAATTAAATTAAACTAAACTAATATTTTTAATTTTATTTATTAAATTTAATTTAATTAATTTAAATCACACTTTACAAATTAAAACAAATAATATTAAATTGACCAGCTCATTATTTTTAAATGGTTTAAGTGAGAAGAGATATGTATAAAACAAATGAAGAGAGAGGGTTGAGCATCAACAATCGCTACACCAAATTTTGCAAATGAAACAAATGCTTTAATAAAAGAAAAGCTTCAGAGTTTCGTTAATTCAAGATGAATCGATTTAAAACATGTTGAATTTATTTGTGAATCGTATTTGAATTTTTTGGAGTCAGATTCCAGTTAATATTAAAATCGATTAGGAAGGTAATCCCTCTATCAATTTGTATATAAGCGATAAATATAGTAACAGTTAATAATAAATTACCTGCTACCATTTTCGGACAACCTAAGGTTGATTGGTAAACCTACTAATCGCCATCGAGTAAAATACGACTTGAATCTCAACTTGAAACATCAACTCATAAATGACAGAACTGGTACTTTATTTGTCAATAAAGGGTTTTTGAATTGAAAGATCATTAAAGATTTTGAAACCGGTGTAATTTGAAAAAACCCTTTTTTTCAATACTTTTTTAATTTATTGATTATTATTTTTCTTGTATAAATTCTCACATAAAATTGAATTAGATAAAGATTCTCTTATGTATACTGCTTTAAACCAAGGCTCACTACCGAAATTGGCCGAGGAATCGAAGAATGCCAATGCCCGATTCATTTCCTTTTATTTGGAAGACGGACTGTTTCATATTATCGTTTCCAACCCCCAAGGTGCTCATCCTACGTATTACATCAGAAAGGTCCATTGCCAGAGCCCTTACAAGACGTGCGTCGATGATTTATGGCATAACGTTAAATTCAAACAATTCCCCAACGAAGTAAGCCTTCAGTCTTCAATCGATATTTTTTGGTAAAGTCTTGGACAACGAAAAACTCGCTTAAAGTTGATTATTTCTTGAAAAAAGTTTATTTGATTGAAACAAATAATAATAATAATTGCAAATTAAAACAAAATAATATAAAAATGTCCCTTTCAAAAATTCTTTAAAGCGATTTTTTTGAAAAATTTTTCAATTGTAAGCAAAAACTTATTTATTTAGTGATATTTGTTGACACGTTTCCTTCTCAAAAGTAATCATTCCTTTGTCGTTTATGATTTTGCTAAAATAAAGTTATTTTTACAAGACAGTTCTGCAGATTTTTTAATTTGTTTATTTTTCACATTTTAAAATTATGTGAGACGAATGATTTATGTAGAAACTTTGGAGCTGGTATCACCAATCCCCTCAAGACCACAATTATTTTTAAATCGTCTAAATGAAAATATTTCATCTTCCTCATGGTTCTGGCTGTTGGTATCTTTCTCCGTGTCAAGTGTTCTCAATGTCTTCGGACTAATGTGACTGATTCCATCTCAGCTATCAGTAAAACAATTTGCACACTTTCTTCAATGGAAAACATTATTAAAATTTGAATTTACCCCAGTAAATTAGATAATATTGATTTATTAAAACAAGTAAACACTCAAATTTAATTTCGGAGATTTACTTTCTTAATAGATATTTATCTGAGCTACAAAAGCAGATATTTATTTTATACACATTTTGTATTAAAAGGGTGCAGTACTAAATCAGAGGGTCATTTTTAATTGATTTTTGATAAATTCTCGGACGTAATACAAAAATATTCAGCTTGAAGATTGAATGTGACTTAATTTTAGATCTTTGTTATTGTTGATGACGACAAAATTGAATTCAAGAATATCGAAAAGGAAGAATCAGATTCAACTGGTCATATAAGAATGGCAAATGCCACAAACCCCTTTCAGCTTTACCGAAAGACACATTCACCGTACTCTTCTCCATTGAGACAATTTCGAGGATGTCTGAAGGAGGTGAGTTTTTTTCGTTGAATTTCTTTAGAGGAAATAGTATATTAACTATCAGGGAAGAGGAAACCCTTAGGGTTTTCAACTCTTCTATCATCTTTGTATACCATCGATAACAATATAATATTGAATTTCTCAAAAAATGTTTTTCTTCCTGAATATTTTTTCGAAAATTTCCCAGAAAGAAAAACGGGCTTTATTGACAGTTGAAATTCAATATATATTTCAATTACAAAATTTTAGACACATTATTTAATAATAAATCTCTTTTATTTGTTTAAATCAACGACGAATGTTTTAATGCATTGTGATATTTGGGCAAGATAGCAATGATTGAGTGTTACCTGGAAAAAGAACACGAGACGCAGAAATAAATAATCAGAAATAATTGATAAATTAAACCTATTGGTACTTTTTATTAATTTGATCAATTATTATCAATATTTTCAGGAAAATCATTATCTGAGCACTTGATCTTAACTGATAATATTAATAGAAAGGAAAATTTATTTTCTCTTTTTAATTTTGACCCGTTACATTTTTCATTGAAAAAAAATAACATTGTACGTAATTTTCATAATCTGTTATAAATGAGTAGTGGGAATATAAGTTTAAGATCGTGGTCTGTAATGATGAAAGAAAAAAAATCAGTTCAACAATAAAACAATGGCTTATGCAAATATCATGTGTTCCAACAAATACAAGTTTTCGTTTTCCTGATCAAATGGATCAAATATAACTCGTAACCAATGGAAAACAATTGATTAATGAGCACATCAACAAAATGTAAACGAAAAACAAGAATCAATAATTATAAACAAAAAAATAAATCGATAGTTCACAAAAATAAATTAATGAGGTAAATTATGAATAAGAAATAAAAATAAAATATTAATCGATTTGAAAAAGAAATATCAATAACAAAGAGATAAATCTTTACCAGATCGTGAGAATTCAACAATCCCTTGAATCGTTAATTAGAGTCGTTTAAAGATGACCGAACTCCACAGGGTCAGTTGATTGTCCTCCATTAAAAGTGAATTAAACATTCGTAGGTCAAAAGTATAATGTAGTCTTTTATTCATTACGTCTGCCAGACGTAACAGTGACCCTCGAGTTAATTACATCAAAAAATTTACTAAAAAATGTGCCATAAAATTTTTGAAATCGAAAATACATTTTTTTCAACAAAATATTTTTATTGATTTATACCAGTGATTCCCAACGTGGACACTGCCGTTCCCTGGTGAAAGCTGCACGGAATTTTATGGAGGTTAGTTTGGGGGCGCTAAGTAATATTTTTTCTGAAAAGAGAGCGGTGCACTCGACAAGTTTTGGAATCACTGATTTATACAATCAAATCTCGTTACTATGCCACTATTCTGGGATTTTTAAAAGGCACGAGTCGTGAAAAGTGTATTTTTACGTGTCAAGGTCAAACACGCGATTACTCACACAGTTCTACGCAGACAACGTATTCAACTTGAACGAGACTGGACTATTCCGGCAACTACTTCTTAACAAGCTTTCAAAGGAGAGCAAAGTACAGGAAAACAGAAAAGTAAGCAAAGGATCACCCTTTAGATTAGGACAAATATGAGTGACAGTGAGATGTTTTCTCTTCTGGTGATTGGCGCTTTCAAATGACCAAGGAGATCCTATCGAGAACAAGGCTTTCCTTCAAGAAGCTCCTACCATGCTGCCGAATTGAATTCATGTTTACGCTGCTCGCTACTTCACGTCGTTCGGCTTGCTTGGTATCAGCTGACGATTCTTTAGACCAACTGATATCTAACTGACAGTTGGTATATTAACGAGATTTGACTGCACACTCAAAATACTACTTTAAGTGATAACTGAAAAATATCATTGGGCTGTCTTTTTTCCTAAGCGACGAAATTTTTTCTTCTTCTCAATGACTTCGGCTTTCTTCGGTGGATGTCTTTCTCATAGATAGTAGAAAATCTCTTTTATAAGAAGAAATTAACGGTTGTATTGAATTTGAAAAGTGCACATTATTTTATCGACTCTCGAAAGTTGACTCTAAATTAATTAATTTTTTCTATTGATTTATTAACTTTTATTTGTCTACATTTTTTACAAACAAAAATGACATGACACAGGTCTTCTGTAAAAAACATGAGATTAAAATACGAATGCAACCTCATTTCCCTCCAGATATGAATTTATTGGACAGATTTATGTTCAGAAATTTGGAATTTGACAGGAACAAAACACGATTTCCGCAAATTAATTCTTGACAAAATTGAGCTTGTCTACAGAGTACGAACACCTTAAAAATCACATCCCTGAGATAATCAAGAACCATGGAGATTATATCGATCTTTTTTCGTCTGTTTGAATATATACCGTGTGTTTCAAAAGTCTGAAACGGTTAAAGATTTCATTTATCGAATAATGAAACATGTACAACAGTGAAAATTTTAATGAAATAGATTTAGATGAATGGAGATTTTTGTTATTATGCTACAAGAATTGATCGATATGTAATATTTTGTGCTGGTCGATATTTTGAAATTTAAGCACTGATTATTTAAATTAAGTTCTAATTAACAAGTGCTTTCACTAATGATATCAGTTGCCAAATTGTTAATAACACATAACTCGTTGTTAATATTTCATATGAGACTCGTGATAAAGCAATTATCGTGGTATGAATGTTCCTATGGTCACGTAACACTTAAAAATTCAAATATTATTCAAACAAACCATTTGTGATATATAAAAAAATATGAACTAAAACAAATTTTCTGATGAGAAATTGTTTCCAAACTTTATCCCAGTTATATTTTTTTTAATTCTATTAATTACGTGAATTAAATTAATTAACAATTTTTAACAGTGAATTACATAAATTAGGATTGGACTATAATTTTTAGAACGATATTCATTAAATATTTCGTGAATGTTTATGGAAAAAAATAAAACGAAAATTAAAGCAAAAATATTGATTAGAAATTTATTTTAAATATTTTGCCAAAAAAATTAAATATTGATGATTATTGATTTAATAAAAGATTTTAAATTATTTATTTATTTAAAACAAATAAAGCGAATATAAATATTAGAAATAGTTGTATTGGAAAATCGATTTAAAATATTATTTTTAAAATTATAAATAATAATAATAACTATTATTATTATTATTATTATATTATTATTATTATTATTATTATTATTATTAAAATAATTATCTATATATTGAAAGATGATATATTAATAAATATATTGATAAAAAATAATTCCTTAGAATACAGTAATTAGATTAAAATCAAAGGTCGCTAAGCAAAAATAATCTATAATCAAAACTGGGAGAAATTCGAGGAGCCGGTGTTATTTATTTATTAAGTCAAAAGAAAATAATTTGTGATTTTAATTAATTTTTCATTCATTATTTTTTTTATTATTTTTTCTTTATTCCTCCACAATTTTCAGTTTAGAATTTTGTATGTTCTCATGACCTTGATAATATATCATAATATTAATAATAATAAATAAATAAATAAAACATCTTATTTAATTATTTTTTTATTTATAATTCTTCTTGACTAATAAAAAATGGTTTCAAAATGAAGATTAAAGAACATTTTTATTAAAGTTTTAATTAATAAATAAAAATTAATTATTACAATATTAAAAATTATGTAATTTGTCAAAAAGAAACACTTAAGAAATTATTACGAATATTATTTTATATTTGTTTTAATCTTTTCAAAAAATCAATTATATAATTAAAAATTGAATTAATGAATGATTTTTCTTTTTAATATCTGAAATAAATAAAAAATTGTACAAATATTATTAATTATAAAATAACTGAATAGTTTATATTTCTCCATATTCCACCAACCTCAATCCGTTTTCCAATTTTTTTTCTCATTTTGTCCTTTATGATTGACAGAAATAATTAAGAATTAATAACACGTTGCCTAATGAAAATTAATTAATTAATTAAGTTTCTTAAACAGTTTCCGCCATCCCATAATTATTACAACGTCGTTACGAAAACAATGGCATTATGATAATGATCCCAGTATTTCCTCCCAGATAAACAAGAAATCATTGATAATAAAGTCGGCCATATTTAATATTTTACAGACATGTTTACGATGAGCAACTCCTCTTCAGCTCTGTTTGTTATTTGGATAGAGCGCGATTTGTGTGGAAAAGACAAAAGATTTTTAAATTTTCCTGCAGCATATTATTGATTTTTTTTATTTAAGTATTGATTTTATTAAAAATTATTTTTCTTTGTAAAGAAAAATACTTTTAATATTCTAAGCTTTTTGAAGTTTATTAAAACATGTCTTCCTTTCTGTTAAAAGATAATTTTATGGAATTGACATGGCATTATTATACTACTAGTGCGACGCAACAGTTTCTGGTCAAAATTATATATATTTATTTATTTACGACAATGACACTACCTTTCAAAATAAAGTTCATCAGCTTCAATGATTTTACGCTACCAACATATTAACTCTGTTCCTTGCTTGCTCTTCACTTAAGTAGTGTCGATCTTGTCGTGGATTTTTGTGAATATAATCGAGTTGATGTAAATGTCTCAAGACAGTTGTTTCATGTACATCAATATTTACAGCTAAATCGCGTAAACTTTCTAATAATGGCGCAAAAACAATCTCATTTCAAATTTTGTAGAAGTCATCTTAATGAAAAGATTGAATATATTATTTATTGAAAATCGATAACTTACAGTCAATATTTCAATATTTAGACAAATGATAAATTGCTACTTAAATAAAATTAATCATTTGAACATAAAATTGTGTTGCTATTAAATTTTAAAGATAAAGCCTCATTTGGAATTTCAGATTTCTTTATAATATTTTCCTTTTAAAAATGTTTGTAAGTGTCCCAGTTTGGGACAGTGAATATCCAAAAGACTGCTAAAGGCAATTCAAAATGTATATTAGAAAATGATTGATGAAATTCAAGGGATACCAATGAGAAATGTTTTTTTCTTCATGTTTTATGATATGTTATATTGATATCACTTTTGAGCTACGGAGATCTTCTGAAGCCATTTCATGTCACGAGACAAAGTCACGTGGCCCACATTAAATTACCCACTGATTTCATTGTAATCTCGAGCGGTGAGAACATTTTACATTTAGATGATTACTACAGGAATTACTAAATTCGATGTGTTGTGTTCGATATATTATTGAAGCAAATATTTTTATAATAAATTATGATAATATATAAATTATGTTTAATAATAATGTAAAAACCTCTGTAACTTGTTAAAAATTCTTAAATGTTTACAATTACTTTTTTTTAATTGTACTCTTTTAGACGACCGGCCACATATTTCAAAATTGGTAATCATCTTAATTATTTATTTATTATTTCTGTAAAAGCTTTTCTACTGTTGTGGTAGTAAATTTGCAAGTTGCTCTGAAAAATTCGTACATTAAAATGTCATATTCTCTCTGTAGTCAGGGTGATCATTTGGTTTATGATAGAGATCTCTCAAAATAATTACGGTGAAGTCTAAAAGGAGAAATAACAAAGAATTTATTTTATTTATTACACAGTCATGTCTTGCAATTTGTCTGTGGTAAAGGGTAATAATTAAAATTGCTGTGAGTGGTTATAATATATTTTATTAATTTGACAAATTAATTACAAAAAATAAAAAAAATTTAAAAGCTTTTTTCAAAATTATTTTATTTATAACAAGGCTAATCAGACAGGGGAATTTTAATTATAAATCCTCTTAATAAGATTAATATTAGAGTTATATTCTTTTTTATTCATTTAAAATGATAATATAAGATCAAGGTAATAATAATATATTTCACGAAATTCGATTACTCAAACAAACTTTTCAAACTTGGACAACATATATTTTTTAAAATTAAATTATTTACTTTATAAAAATTTACTAACATTTATTTTAAACATTTTATTAAATATTTTAAAAAAACCATAACACAATAATTTTTTTAAAAAATTTAAATTAAAAACATTTAATAATTGTTAATCAGATCCTTATTTTAAAAATTCAAGCAAACTAATTGTTCGAAACATTCCTTATAATTAGAATTTAAAATATTTAATTAAACTATTTTTGTTATAAATCTTGTCTTAAGTATCAAAGAATTTATTTTAACATTTAATGAAATTTAATTAATATATTGATTAAAGAATTATAAATTTAATTAATTTATTGATTGATATATTTTTAAAATTAATAAATTAATTTTGTTAAAATATAAAGGTATTTTATAAAATTTATAATAACCATAAAATCCCATGGTTTGATAAACTTTTTGAATATTATAAGATTATTTATGATACTTATAAATTATTTTCAATTATTGTCCTTTAGGGATTTCAAAATCACAAATTTTATTTCAATAAGAAATTTTTTTAATAAAAATGATTTATTCAATAAAAATTGATTTAATATTTACAAATTTTTTCAAAAAAATTTGATTTAAACAAAGAATTTATTTAATTAATAAATCAATTTAATAAAATTTTATTTAATAAAATAATTTGAATTAACAAAAAGAATTAATATAGTTAAAAAATTTCGTTGAATAAAAATCAAGAAATTCATAAAAACATTTCAATAAACATTTATTAATTTTTTCTTTGTTATATTCTGACGAAAATTGTTAGAAAAAATATTCACAAAGAAAACGGAAAAATATTTTAATAAAAATAAAAAATAATACGGCAATTCTTCTAATTACTTTTCGTCAGAGGCGGTTAATTGTTCACTGACCATCGTAAAATATAAAAATAAAATAATTATTTTTTTTTACTTATTTCATATTAAGGTCAACAAATTCCGTTTCGATTTTATTTGAGTACGAATAATCAGAATTTAAGTTTTATTTTATTTATTAAATTTAATATTTTTTTCTAAAATTATCAAAGCGTTATAAAATATATTATTATTAAATTAATAATAATAATATTAAAAATAATAATATTAAAAAAAATAATATTACAAATAATAATAA
>JBBMKC010240964.1:0-21184 GCA_037834085.1 Bipalium vagum
TTTCACTCTTGACCCTTTTGCGGTCTTTAAATTAAATTTTTTTAAAAAAAAAAGGTTACCACATTAAAAGGGTATAATGGATATGCCCTTGGTTAACCCAACAAAAAAATAGTTTATATATTTCAGAAAAGGGATTTTAGTGTGGAAAATAAAGAATGTCCCGATCAAAGGAATCGGTCTGAAGATGAAGATCTGGAATCATTAAGGTTTTAGGATCCATGAGAAGCTCAACAAGAACATGCAAAATCATTAGATGTCTGTAGATCGTCAATCAGTCAGCGTTTACAAATCATGAAGAAGATGTACAAGAAAGGAAGATGGATACCTTACGAGCTGAAGCCGAAAGACCTAAAAGATAGAAAACCACTTGTGAAATGTCGCTTGCTCGACAAAGAAGACAAGGTTTCTTGCAATAAATTGTAAAGAGTGATGAAAAGTGAATTTATTCTGATAATTCTAAATACAGAAAAGCAATGTGCAACCTTGGTGATTCATCCAAAGCAATTCCAAAGAGGAATAATAATAAGAATGTAATATTTAGAATAATTAATATTGAAAAAGCATTATAATATGAAATTGCATATTAATAGCAAATTTAACTTTATTATACCTTTATTATCTTATTAATTCTATTTTCAGTAAATTTAGAAATCCAGTTGTGTTTTGGTATGAAGGCAATGAAGGCTGGGCACAACAAATGTTTTACAATTTTACTACAAAAGGTCCAGAAATTGAATGGATTGAAAAAAAATTTACTTTTCCGTTAGAATGCTATGACGCTCCCCCTTGCAGATAAACTCCATAAAAATTGTCGTAAATTTTTAAAATTTTTAATTAGAAGAAGTTAAAATAAATGATAGTAAGATTCGACTGCTTAGTTTAATAAACATTATCTAAGAATTTGAACCATTCATTTATGTTTTACCAAGATTCATAAAAAGGTGTTTTTGTGTTTGTAAACATTTGTCGCTTCATAATGGTCGGTTTAATGTTTTGTAAATTTGTTTTAATTTTTTATATTAATATAATATATTCTAATATATTCTACTTGAAAGAATGTTGAATGCTGACAAAATCAATGGTAACTTGAAATTAAGAAAATCAATCAATAAAGACAGATATTTATATATTATTATAAAAATTGTTGATATTCTAGTTGCATGACAAAATCTTTACAAACTGAAAAAACTAAAGAATCTGATGAATTATTACATGAAAAAACTGAAGAAGCTAAAAATACTATATATTTATATAGTTGATTTTTTATATCTATATGAATTAAAAGAGAAAAGAAAATAATTTCGTTTATGTTCAGAAAACTTTACAGTTAATTCTTTTTATAATTTATTTATAAGATACAATAAATTGATGTTAAAAAATGGTTGAAACTTAAATTAAAGATCACAAAAATTAGAATTACATAATCCTAAAGTGTTAGAAGAGATATTTCAACATTTATTATTTATTTAAAACTATCTCAAGTAGTTCGTTAATATTTTAATAATAATAGGAAATATTCATAAAAATATATTTTTAAAATCATAGCGAATAAATTTGCAGGAGGAAAATATTTTAAGTTAGAAATTGATTTGCATTGAAAGAGCTAGACAGCTTGACCATCATTTCAGGAATTGATTCTCGCTTTTATCCAATCCACAATGTCCTTGCTGAACTTTTTATTAATCCCAAAAGCCTCGTTTCTCAATTGGTGTTTCCCGTTCAAATACGTTATTAAAGTCTTATCTTGAACTGAGGCCTCCTTCACCAATTGTTGGCTACCCTCGATTTCACAAAGAACATCTTTGTCGCCATGTCCAATGATGAAAGGTGTGCTTAATTCTCGGAAAAAGGCCTTTTTGTTTTCCACGGCATCGTAAAGAGTGATGATTGTTTTCGCTGGGATAGAGTCGTGAATTCTCAAATTGTCACTTTTAACTTTTTCCAAATATTCAAGGTCCGAGCTGAAATCGTCACAATTCAACTTGAGCATTGGAAATTGAGGATAAATTAGATTAATGAATTTCCCCATATACACCGTTACCCGGCTGAGTTTTGAAGGGAACGTCAATAATGGAGCTTCTAAGCACAACCCAGCAAAAAAATTTCTCCTCTGCAACGTAGCGCAAACCGATATCAGACCTCCCATGGAATGTCCGTAAATAAATATTGAAACTTCCTCCAATGTTTTCACAACACTATCAATGTCCAGAAGAACATCGCGAACTAAAGAGTCAAAGTCAGAAACTATTCCACGCTCTCCTTCACTCAATCCGTGTCCTAAACGACGCAGTTTATTAAATTTTAATTAAATGTCTTTCATGTGCAAAATATTTGGAATTAATAAATATTAAATAATTTTTAATTATTTGACGTTTAATTTTTTTATTATTAATTATTAAATATTTTATATTATTTTAAATTAAGGGATTTTCAAATTAATAATAATATTATTAATGTTATAATAATTATTACTCCCTCCGTCCGGAATTATCGTATACATTTCAACAAAAATCGTAGATTATCGTGATTATAAAAATAAATTGGCAACTGTCATTACATTCTTATAGTAAATACTCATGAAATATTTGACGTAAGCAATACCATTCTTAGTTAAAAACTTAACGCTCAAACATCAGTGTTTCTTGAGAAAAATAAAATTAATACCGCTGCAAGACGAATTTGGAAAATTCTGAAGGAAATTTGTTACACTTAGAAAGAAGAGATTCCAAATATAAACAATTAACCAAAAAACAACGTCAAGGTATATTAGAAAAATTATTACATCAGATGAAAGAGATTATGCTAAAACACGGTGCAATCAATGAAGTTGCTACTGCGTTTCGAGTTTCCAGGCTAACAGTTAAAGCCAAATCAAATTTCGAGTGAAAAAAATCATTCTTATTTAATTAAAATATTTCAAATAAAGTTAATATAATATACTTGTCATGTACATTTTTTGATTTATTTTATTTTTTCGCAAATGTATACCATATTTCCGGACGGAGGGAGTATTTATTATTATATTATCATTTATTATTTTGTTTAATTTTACTATTAACGATATTTAATAATTATATTTTTAATTTGATAATAAATGAAATCATAACTTTTGATCAATACAGAACAAAATACGATCAGAATTATTTTATCTTTAGACACTATTTATATATTAGACACAAAATTTATTATTTCAAATATTTACAATTGCGTTTACCTCACAACTTCCATGAATAAAATGAAAAAATTCAAATTCTTTATTAAATTTCTTTTATAATTTATTGATATTTTTGAGAAAATTTTTAATCTTTCAAAGTTAAATATAATAAGTAATAATAATAATAATAATAATAATAATAATCGATTAAGTAATCACAAACCACAAATATTGATTTTTTGAGGATAATAAAATAGTTATTCAAGAATAAATTTAAATGTAAATATTTAATGGTTCAGGTACTTGAAATCATGATCATTATTATAATTAATGGTTTGAAATATCACATGTGGCATTTTTAATTAATTATTTCGAATTGCGACATAATATTCGAATCTGAAATTCCCAGATCAAAAATTGTTTACTGGGAACATAATTTACATTAACTTGATGTCATTTGCTTCATATTTTGACACATTAAAAATGAATAAATTTTAAATTTTAAACCAATAGTTACCAATATGATCATGAGAGATAACCATACATCCGATATCGTTAAGAGGTTTGATTATTGATTCGTAATAGGAAGCCTGGCAGTGTTCAAATAATCCATGAGTCAGAAAAAGTACAGCTTTCACATTACCTGTAATAGGCTTGTAAATAATTCTAAATAACTTCAGTCCATCAGGATTAATAAAATAATCTTTCGAAAAATTAGGATTATCCATCACTTAAAAAAATTATTTCGATAAGGTTTTCTGTGAATAAAATTTCAAAAATTTCAAAATGAGACTTACTTAAATTAACTGATGCGTTTAAACAACAAAGTATTTAAATTTCAAATTATAAAAATATTTTTTCACAATTAAATTTTACAAATATTAATAATATTAATATTAATACTAGTAATAATAATATTTTTCCTCTAAATTTGAAACAACAATATATATCAAATTAAAGGTAATTAATTCATATATCACATTGAACTAATATACAGGGTTTTTCAAAAAAGATAATTAACTTTTTTAAAATACTTAATTGATTTTTAAAAGATTTCATTACTTTTGAAAAAGCATATTATTTTATATAAAAATAAAAATAAGAGGTTCAAAATCTCCAAAATCTTTTTATTCAAAAACTTTCACGCGCAACATCTTTTATTAAAAATGTATGCATATGGCGAAAAAAATTTTGATAGTGTTCAGGTATGATATAATTTGAATTGTTCTGACAATTGCTGTCAAGTATATGGTCTTTCTATGCTGAAAATACCTCAATCGGATTTAATTGAGGAGAATACTATGTCAAAAAAATAGTTGGTGATTGTTTCTCGTTACTAATTCTCTTATTTGCGCCATTTTGTGAAAACCAATGTTATAACAAATAATTATTTGGTTGGTTATATTTTCAGAATTCAATATTTGCAAGAGATTTCTTAAATAACTTTCAAAACTTTTACCCTTATAACTACCTTTTTGTTTTCAAAAAATAGCAATTTCACAGGCAACGCAAACAGAATTTTTTGACTTCTTACTGTAGTTACCTGTTTTTTGGTGTTATTGTTTTCGCATCGTATAATTCACACCAAACTCATGAAGAAATGTCAACATGTTTATATTTATTTCTCACAGGTATCTTGCATAGTTAAATCGAGCTTCAATGCTATTCATAGAGTTTCTTCGGATTGGTTCTATTTCTATTCTTTTGAAATTATCCTTAAAACTTTCTATGCATCGGTGAATGGATGCTATAGATATGTTTTGATTCATATTTTTTGCTGGTTCCTGTTTGATTGTTGAGAGACCCTATTGCCAACTATCTAAAGATGAAAATTTTGTTTATCAAACTGTTGACAGGGAGACTGGTGCTCACACCCAAAGATTTGAATAAACCGGAGACTAAGATCTTGTCAATGAAAGGTGTCTATGTTGATCTCTTGGAATTATATTAATATGGATGGATGTGGCGAAAAAATATTCAATCAATGAAAAATCAATTTTTTATTTATAAATTTGCAAATCAAAAGTTATTTGTTTTGTTTCAAGTTTCTTTTTGACCGAAGATCCAATAAAATCAATTCCTTTATACCTTTTTCTCAAAATGAGTAATGTTAGGTTTACCCAAGACACCCCCCCCCCGGGGGAAAAATAAGTAATAAAAACTATAAATAAGGTATAAATACTAATAATGATAATAATAATAATAATATTGTTAATAATAATATTAATAATTAAAATTAATTAATACTTTAAAAAAATAAGATAATCCATGAAAAATAATTTGTATTTTAAAAAGCCTGAAAGAGGTTTTTTAATAAAGAATAATGGTCATAATGAAATAATTTTTAGGGAATTCTTAGGGAGTTTTGGAATTTTCATAAAATTTTTAGAATTTCAAGTATAATTTTGAGAGTATCTGAAGAATATTTCCCAGATGAAGATCAGTCTCTAATAGTATATAAGCTAAGGGATTTCAGTAGATTTTCACCCCTCAGAAAACCTTGTCAAATCAGACTTTAAAGACGAATACGGACGCAGACATCTATAGAAGCACGGAGATTACCCTTCAATTCTCAAGTATTCTAACCTTTATTTTAAATTCTGGATCTATGGTTAAAATTCCCCATCAGAGGATTATCGGTGAGCAACCGTTAGAGCTCAGGCGATAACTCGGGAGTTTTAACGACAACTTAAATCGTAAGACTTTTCCTTTTTGTTTTTTTTATCTTAAGTAAATAGTAATTTTATAAGTAGTATTTTATTGTAATTTTGTTAAACATTTGATTATTAATATTGATTATTTGATTTAACGTTCATTTTGACGATATTTGATCATTATTATATTTGATTGAACATTACCTTTAATTATTTTTGGTGTGTTGTGTTTTGATCAGATAGTGTAAGAGTTGTGTAACATTTCAGACATTTATTGTGATCCCAGACTTTTCCATTATCTTTTTGAATTTCAGTGTATTGTATTTTCTGTTGGTGTGGTATAAATACAAGTGTTGCTTTACTGATTGTTGGAGTTAAATTTGATACCCTAAATATTGAACCGAATATTTAAAATAAATATTAGTTAATTTTTATAAAGTAAATAATTTAGTTTTTAAAAAGGGCGAGGCTCATGTTTGAAAAGTTTGTTTAAGTAATCGGATTTAGTAAAATATATAATTATTGCCTTGATCTTATATTATTATTTTAAATGACTACAAATGAATAAAATATGAATGAAAGGTTAATAAATTCGATTTATCACTATATTTTGACAGAATTTATTTTAAAATATTAATGAATTTATATTTATTATAATAATTTTTTTTAAAAAGATATAAGCCAAGTCGGGTGGATTTGTTTTTATGGCTAAGGGCATCAGATAAGTATTATTATCTACCCATTTTGTGAAAAAAATCAAATTTTAAAAACCCATCATTTGAAGAAAATTAGGGAAGACCCTCGATGTTATTCATATTTATAATTATGACAACAATGGAATTCATCAGTTGTATTAATTTCTATTATTATAATTGTATAATAATAATGTTACTATTATACTAAAATGTAGTAACGTGTGCTCGTCTGCTCGTGACTCCTCACTTTGTAAAATTTTTCAGTTCGCTCCGAATAAAAATTTTGTCTGATTTTATGACTGAAAACAGGGGTTTATATAGTGCTGTTTTCAGCCTTTGATTCTCCTGATTCTCTTGATTATTTTTTATCAATTTTATCGCTATCTTTCTAATATTGCTAACGCTTGTCAGCGAATATTTATTTTAGGCATATATTTTGCTAATTTCATCTCGATTTTTCTAATATTGTTAGCGACTGCTAACGAATATTTATTTTGGGTAAACAAATTTTATCTTCATCTATACTTGGTAAATAGCGATATTTCTAATATTGTTAGCGACTGCTAGCGAATATTTATTTTTTTTTTTTTGGTAATTAAATTTTATCTTTATTTATTTTTGGTAAATATGCCAAATGAGCCCTTTTTGACGAATATTTATTTTTTGATTAATATTTTAAGAACTTAATTATTAATTTTCCAAAATTATTATTATTTTATTTATTTATTTATTTATTTATATAATAAAAGGTTTTGTCGTACAATTATACAAAATTTTATTAAATGTTATAAAAAGATAATCACAAAGGTTAAAAGATTACAACATATATTTTTTTTCATGCACATCACTAAAAGTTTTAATCAATTATTGTTATTTCGGCATCCTGGTTGTCAGATTTGTTGATTTTGCTGTCGGTGATGTCGGGTATTGATGTTGATGTTGGATTGTTGGGTTTATTGGTTGGATTATTGGAATTGATGGTTGGATTGTTGGGTTTGATGGTGGAATTGATGGTTGGATTGTTGGGTTTGATGGATGATCCCTTCATTATTAAAATTTTAATTAGCAGTTTTGTTAATTGAAAGCAACCCTTTCACTTTGATGGGATTTTTAAAAACTTAGTTAAACCTAGATAAGAGGGTTTGTAATAATTATTTCTACTGAGATGGAAAAAATTATGGTCCTTTTTGTAGCTTTTGATGTTCCATTAGCTAATGGGAAAGAGATGAAGAGAATATGAGTGACGGATTGTGGATTTACTCTTTCTTACCAGATGGTTGAAAGTGGTGAGACATTTAATCTATCACTGCGAGTTATTTTGGATGAAATCAGTTGATGATTGTATGATGCTGGAGTGAAAGAAAAATTAATTCAGATGTTCGTCAGAATTTGACGAGAGATAGTTTTTGGAAAAGCAGTAAGTTTATGATAAGTTAAAAATAGTTTGAAGTAGAATAAACTAGGGTTGAGAACAAAAAAAAACCAAATTTGAGACCTAAAGTGATTAGTAAGGTTGAGCAGAATAGAATTAAAAACAAATAAGTGAACAAATTTAAAAGCAAGTTGATTTACTTTTGATGCTTTTGCGTATTTAATGTTAAAGAACTTTTGAGAGATTTTTAGAGTGTAATTGAGTTAATCAGGTAAAAATGAATGCTTTGTTGGTAAAAGGTCGATTTAACTATGTTAGTCATGGATATTCTCAAGTGTCAGTCTTTTATCTATATTTGTTCCAGCCCCATTAAATTTTTTTTAGAGGATTTATTGAATTTAAGTACAATTATCGTAAATATTTTCCTGCTGTAAATTTATTATTAAACATATTTGTTTCCGATTCTAGAGACAATTCTAAACTTTACTATTGAAAAAAATTCTGGATATTTTTCTTTTAAATTTAAATTTCACTAATCATATTTTTATTAATTTTAATGCTATTAAAAATATTTTAAAAAATAATGTTTGTGTTTTCATATTTACTTTTATTATATTTTGATTATGAATTAAAAAATACATATAGATTTTTTTCACTTAAAAATAAATTTGATATTTTTGATTTTTTAAAAAAATATTATTTTAATTTTTATTTATATTTTCATTTATAAATTAGAAAAACCTAATAAGTATTCTTCATTTATCACAATGGATTCGAATCAAAATAAAATTCATCTTGACAATAGAATTTAAAAGACCTCAAAACTAATTAAAAAATTTTAAACAAATTATTTAAATATATGGGAAACCAAAAAAAGAATTGAAAGAAGATTTAATAAAATCTCATTAACCTGTTTTAAAAACACTACAGTAAAATAAATTATTACAAATTTTAGATAAGCAGTATAATAAAACCTCATTTGTTGGAAAATATTATGAAAATAAAGAAGAATTTAACAAAAAAAAAACTTTTAGATAATTAAATCGGAGTTTATAATCAATAGATTCGAAGAAAAAACATTTTTAAGTCAAATATTCTGAGAAAGGTTCTGAATTAAAAGTTTAAAATCAATGTTCAGAAGGAAAATCTGAAGATTATATATCAGAAAAAACGGTAAATAATATAAAAAGTCTTCAATTTTCAAAAAATGATTTTAAATCAGACTTTATTAAAAAAATAAAATGAAAATATTTGAAATAATAAAATTATAAAAATGAAATGTATCTGAAGGAGAAAATTCTCATCACTGAAAATTTTTATTTGAAGAATTTATAAATTCAAGAAAAATTTAAGCTTAAAATTTAATTTTACCTTTGTTTCATGAGAGCTTCATTCGAATTTGATTTCAAATTATTAAAGGCTTGCTTGAATTTTTCTTTATAAACCTCTTTGGATTTCTTTTTCAACTCTATTTAACTTCTTTTTGCATATTAGAAATACCTTTTTTTCTTTAACTTTAAAATAGTTTTAATATTCATTTATATTCTTTTCAACTTGTTTAATCTCTTTGTCTGATAAAATTTTATCTTCTAAAACTTTCATTTGAAATAAATAAAGTGTTGGGTTTATCAAAGGCACGAAAGGTGAAATGCAAAGATTGAAAATAATAAAAAGATTGATAATGAGAATAACAATGTTAATAATAATTTTAATTTTAATTAAGAAAAAAATTGAAAATTTTAAAATATTGGAATAAGCAATATATCAAAATCTCGTCGTCAAGATAATGATATATTGCTTCATTAATTATTATTTCGCAGAAGATATTTCTCGTCGTGGGGACTATGAATTTTGATTTAATGTTTTATTCGATCAAACTTTATCTCGTCGTTGAGATAGAGTTTGATTAATGGCTATTAGAGGAAATAGTCGTGTCTAAACTTAGGGATTGGTGATCGTAGACCAATCTCTATGACTAGATATAAAGACGGATATTTCCATAAAGCCGTCCAGAATATTTGCAAAAAACGCCCAGAAAAATCACTTTGAAAAAAATTGAAAATATTGAAAGACTAGTCGTTATTACTGCCGAGAAGTTTCAAAAAGATTATTCGTAATCATTCTCGTTTATATTCAGATGATTATGAGACAGATGAATATACAAGGGGACCTAGAGAGCTTGGGAATCCCTGTGTGACCCGAAAAGGACCCAGTGAACGACCCGGGGACCCCTGTTCTCTTGGAGTGAGAGTATTATTGAATTTTGTTATTTTTATTATTCGTTATTCTTGTTTTAATAATTCAAATTAAATTTCGGTATTAATTTTCATATATTGTATTTTGCTTTTAACTATTTCATTTGATTTGATATTTTCTCATATTATTTAGCGCGGACGTTTGATCGATTTTATGATAGTAACTTTACCGAAGTTGGATTTTTTTGAGTATTGTTTAAAATTTTGTTGTACGACGTTTGGATTTTTAATAAAGTTTTACTGTGATTGTTTTGATTCAATTGAGGTGCGAATAAAGTATTATTGCGGGAATATCATATATAATGATTTTATTTTGACTTTGAAATTTTATAATTATCAAATTCAAAATACTTGTATAAAGATATTTCTCGGTAATTTATAGTCAGCGTTACTGTAACCATTGTTTTTTAAATAGACCAGATAGTCGATAAGAATTAATCGATTCAAGTAATTAATGTTAATTTTTTCTTGTTAAGTCAGTTTTGTCCTTTTGTTTGTAGTTTCATACGAATCTGTTAGAACGTAGTTCTTATCAGACAAATTATTCACTTATTCTCGATTTGAGAGATTATTCTTGAATTTAAATAATCATTAGTAAGTTATTACTTGATATATTACAAATATATTTTTGTCGCAATAGACTATCTTAGTTATTGTTTTGATTTTTATGTCTGAACAGTATAGGTTTAAGCGCGCAAATCTTTTGGTGGCATTTTTTGCTTATCAGAGTGAATTAAGAAAGTTACCTCACAACCGTCCTGCTTTCTTATTCAGCCTTACATAGTCTCAAGGAATTCTCAAAATAACCTTATATGCAAAGGAATATATTCTGTTTTACCCAAAAGTTTTCACAACGCGGTTTGGTATTGTCATATTTCCGTCTGTGGTTGAATTTATATATAAATTTTTCGATTTCTTAAACTTTATTTTATTTTTTTAAGTTTGGTTTTTGTGGTCTTGTTTTTCGTATTGTCTGGATTTTTTTGTAAATTTTAACCAAGAAGGCTAAGTACCCAAACCTACTCTGGTACCATCGATGCTTTAAACAATTTTTGTAACATTTTGTCTGTTTTTGAATAATATTTTTGTTTGGCACAATTTTGGGTCAAATTCTTAAAAATAATTTTCCTGTTCTCATTTTTGATATTATTTTTCGAAAATTCATTTCTACGCAATTTTCTGTCATTTAGTAATTTCGACTTTTAAAGTTTTTAAAATTATTTTATTTACAAATATTTATGTAACTAAATAAATTTTTTTTATTATAATTATGTATAGTAAAAGTAAAAATTTATGTAATTCAAATTTTATATTATAAATATAAATATTCTAATATGCATATTTATTTACAAGATAATGGTGCAAACGAAGTACATACGTACTTATGGCTAAGGGTAAAGATCAAGGCTCTTGTTATTCTCCTCTTAAGATAAAAGTTGAAAAAATCTGTAATCAATTGTTGTAATCAGTTTGTTCATAGTCAATAAAAATAAATTTTCATTTTTTACTATTTTTTAATATTATTACTTTCTACGAGTCTATAACAACGACTGTTGAAATGTATTAATTTCTTGAAGATATATATGTAAATATTACATTTAATAGGTAAATTAGATTTTATTAGAATTAGATATTTTATTATCATTATACTCAGAATTTATCTAGATGTTAAAGATTTAAGATTTGTTTAACATAAGTTTAAAAATGAAACATAAGAGTTTGCGACCTTTTTAAAATTTTTTAATAGTAAAATCAATTGTATTTGAAAATTCTAAAAATAAAAATAATTTGATTTCACTTATTATGGATTATCTAATAAATTTGTTTTAAAAATATGTAAGTTTATACTGATTTAATATTTTCAAATATAAATTTTTGCTTTAAATTTTTCTTAGATTTTTATTTAAATAAATTAAAAATATTTTGTTTTTGTGAGTATTTTAAAATCATTTTAGTTATATAAATGACTTGTTTTTCAGATTTCAATTATGAATAAATTTTCTACCTTTCTAAATAAGGTACAAATGAGTTCACCGTACAACGATGAAAATTTTCAGTTAATCACATCATTGGTACAAAATTTTAAATTGTTGATAGTTTTTAATTTTGTTTAAGGAATTTTATAACAATGACATGTTTACAAATCAAAGAATCTTCATTTACAACGAAAACTCTTTAAAGAACGAAAAACTTCAGAATATTTTATTAAAACTAAAAGCTGTCAGTTAATAAGAAAATGGATAAATTATTCATTACTTTGTTTAGGATGTCATTCATTCTTTTGATGATAAAGTTAATTATGTAATTACTTCTAATAAAAAGGTGAAAGACGAAATAAACTATTTTAATGAAGATTCTAAACATGAAAAAAATAACCTAAAGGTCAATGACACCAGTTCTAAGCCCAAAGTGAGCTATGTTGGACTTTCTATTAGAAACAGAATATGTAGTATTGCAGCGGAATCTAAAAATGCTACCAATAAATTTGGATTAAATCAGGTAGTTATTCGTACTCTATTAATTTTACAAATTCATTATAAATATCAACATTTAAGAATTATCTTTTAGTCAGCAAATACGAGGATAGACAATCAATCAGGGTTTTTGCAGAAAGTGAAGAAATTGGGAATCAAAGTTTTGAGTATAAATGGTATATAATCTTCTCGATATCGATTTGCAATTTTAATCTCAATATAGATGTTTGGAAATGGCTGCTCGAAAATTATCCGGTACTAATTATGGTAGGTTCATACTTGGTTTAACTTTATGTTACTGCTTTTGTAAATTTTATTTCATAATGTTTGAGCTTTGTCTAAATTTCACTGATGAGGATTCTGTAGGGATAATGATTAAATAAGTCAAGTTTCATTCTTCGAGATTTTTTCTTGAGAGCAATGTCAAGGTCTTTGGAAATATCATTGTACATTTCTTTTGCATTTTTAATGGGTGATTCTTCCAGTATAAATATTTCTAAAATCTTTCGATTTCGAATCAATTTCTTCAATAAACTTTATTTGAAATGATTTGTTGAATTTATTTTAAAATAAGGAAGGTGAAACTACTGAAGAAAATCATTCCCTCGATGTTAAAAAAAAGATTCAAGCAATCAAAACACCCGCCATAAAGATCTTTGATAAACAAGGTCGATATAAACCTGAGTATAAGTCACAGACCAATTTGAATCGAGAAATGTGGGAGGAAACAAGTGGCTGTAATACCAGCAAAGATGAAGAATCAGGAGAAAAGGAACTGGAAATGAAAAACGACAGTTGTGTGTCCATATCAAAGAAATCTGTACAAGTCAGTTTAACTAAAGGACAAAACAAATCTGTGAAGGCACCAAAGGTGATGAATGAAGGTTATTGCGAATGCTGTGATAGCAAATTCATGGATATCAAAACGGTAAGTTATCATACGAAATTAGCATATAATCGTTAATTTTGGAAAATCCTTACCCAGCATTTAGAGTCATTTCAGCACCAAAAATTCGCTGATGACGCGGCTAATTTTGTCAGTATTGATGAAGTGTTGAAAGACTTTGTGAATTTCGAATCATTCTATAAAACTAGAATGATGAAGCAGACTGTCCTGGAACGCCGGGCAAGTGTGAGACTCATTAAACAACTGTGAGAATTGTTAGAGATTATTTATATATTTCGTTAATGTTTATGTAGATCCGTGAACGATTTCAAGAACGAGCAGCAAGTCTTAGAAATTAAAAAAAACGAAATAAAGATTGATGGAATCGTTGAGAAAGATTCTGTGGCTGGTTTGAGGTCCGTAAAATCGGAAAATAATAAAGACATTCTATCAAATTCTGTATCCAAAGTGAAAAGAAAAAAATTAGAAAGTTTATTGGAATCTAGTCAGGAAAACAGTGGAACCTTGCGTATCATGGAAAATGGAAGTGTCGCAAAATCAATGGAGATAGATCTACTGAAGAAATTTGAGGTGGATTTGGAAAATCAAAAGAAACAGCTTAGTCACGATTGGGGAAAGATGAGGTTGAAACCGATATCTTTGACTTTGAAAAAGTGTTACTTTGGGAAAATTGAAGAAATAATTTTTGAAGAGCAGTGTACAGAAATCGAGAGTGTACCTCATCAATACCCCCAGTCATCGTTAGAGTGGGGTCCAAATTTCGCTCAAGCAACAATAAGTTATCAATTGTACAGAGCTTGTATGGAAATATCATCCATAGAATTTCAGACTGTGCCTCTCTTGGAGCCAGTGTTATTTGTTCAAGCTAAAGAGTCCTTGTGTCCCATGACAACTGGTCTGATCCACGCCGATAAAGTTTTAAGTACTCAACCACTCGTCTATTGCAGCAGCCTTGAGATATTTCAGGATCTCAGTGAAAAATGTTATTCACTTGTCGTAGCTGATCCGATTTATCTTTCGTCGAAAACCTGCTCAAATAATGTCTTTCAAGCTCCAGTGGTAACTGTGGGGTTTCCGATAAAAGATCCAGATTCGCTTTCACGAATAACGCCGATGGAAGACGAATTTTATTTTGAAAAAGCTTTTTTGTCAACAGTTACTCTAGAACATCAACATCATTTAATCACGACAGTTCAGTCGTCCCATCAACAGGAAATCCATCAATCAGAAGTCGCTTCCCAGTCAGATCTTCTCAATGATATCAACGAAAAAGATAACGAAAGTTTTTTTAACGAACGTCATTCTTCGTTGGATGATTCGATAGGTAGTTCTATAGAACGCTTGTCGCTGCGAAATTTTCGTTTTCTTCCAGATTCAATTCCCGATGATATCGAAGTTCCATTGTCTCCCGTTGTGTCCAATTCCCGATATTACGCTTTCTCCCCGCACATTCTTCGTTCAATCGATAAAAAATGTGAAGAAAACGACGATAACAATTTTACTCCATCATACAACTATTCTCCCGATCGTTACAAGACTCATTTCACAGACTTCAATTATGATTTTTTGACCACCTCACCATCCAACAGTCACGTTAAAGATATTATCTTAAACAATTCCGATTTCAATTCACCGATAGAGCCGAAATCCAATTGTAATACATCTCTCTCGAAAATCTCTCCAAACGCGATTGTTCCTGTTCCGCAGGCTCCTTCCAATCAGTTCGATGAAACCGACGACGATTTCATTATCGATCTAAGATATTTCCTGAACTCTTCTAATATCGGTTCAACGAATTGTGCATTTAATGTACTATCCAATCAAAAGACACCGTCACAGAAAATTGGTCATAAGCTAATTTCCATTGATTCCATTGTTCAGAATCGATTTCAAGATCGATTTAATGTCAATTTAAATTCATTGCGAGAAGTTACCAATCACAGTAAAATCGATATGAAGCCACCACGTCGAATCGGAAAAAATTTAAAACGAACCAGACAGGAAATTGAGGCAGACGTTTCCGATTATCCAATCAATTCTTCGAAGAGAAAGAAATTAGACAAAAACTTGACATTTCCATCACCACTGCCGCCACCTGCACCTTCGCCAAAAGTTAAGCGGCAATCAAATATAACTAAAAAATGTGGTGATGAGCTTTCGCCCTCCATCAGACAAAGTCGACCGTTCAGACAGGCAAAATCGATTGCTCGCCAATCAATACAAATCGCAACAGATTTCTTTTTCAATTAAAAAAATACCCAAGTACCGGACGTTTGTGATACATGCAAGTTTTCCAACCCTATTGGCATAAAAGACTGATATCGTTGATATTGGCAATGATGTTGGTGCTGGTGGTTTTAGTTATTGATGAATTTATTTTACTTTTGTGTCTTTTATTGTTTTCCCATCACACTTGTACGCGGGGGTTTAATGGACATCCCCAACGGAACCGAAAGAAAATTGCGCTAACCACACTGTTTTATATTGATTATGGTAATAAAGTTCTTTACTACGATTTCAGTCATTATATGTCAGTGATTAATGAGAGAAAAAGTGCAAACGGGCTGAAAATTTTATCTATTTTTTAACTGTAACGTCAGCGTTGAAATTGGAATCATTTGTTTAGTTTACCTGTATCATTATCGACAGTCGAAATATTTTTACTTCATTATTTAAATATATTGATTTCCATAATTATTGATTTTTATATAAAAATTAATTGTTTTTTTATTTTTAATAAGTAATTTTTCATTGTGCTCGCTAGTTTAGTTCAATTTATTTAATTAGCAAAATGGAAGATAAATTTTCTGAGATTTAAGATTATAAAAAAAATTAATGACTCAATAAAGAAAGTGCTTATTCAATATAAGTATAAAATGTTTTAAAATTAAAACCAGAGATTATTTACTATAATTTAAACTGGATAGACTGTTACAAGGGATTAGATGAAGATCACAACCTTTTAAATAATTGTTAATAGATTTTTATTGCATATAGATATACCTTTTTTCTCATAAGAAACTTCTAATTCACTGAAGTACTTTTCTGAGGTAATTGTTTCACCTTGATGTATTTCTGAGCTAACTAACCTTTTTTTAGTCTGATCGTTTCCTATAATCAAATAGAAACAATGGTTTATATGCGTTGCAAAAATATATCGGTTTTGTTTCTAGAGAGCAATGATGAATTTCATGAGGATCCATTTTATTATTTTCTTTGTCTTCCCAATAATCTTCAAATTTTTTGCAACGCTAATACCACGATCTTATGCAAGTTCTCTCAGTGTCACACGCGATTTTCTTAAAACGTGAGCATTAGGCTTTTCATTTTCCAATATGGTACCAGTATGTCCATGAATATCAATTTCAAGCGTTGTATCGACGAATTGAAATTTGCAAAACAAAAATTTAATTGTGCGATCCTTCACTGCATTTTGTCCAAATGTTTTTCTTCAGATTATCCAATTTTTATTCGTACGAAAATAGAAGAAAAAATCCACTTTCCATTTTAAAATTAACCGTTTAATAGAGCTAATAAATTTTTATTTAGAAAAAATTAGATACTGAAAGTATAAAACTTACAAAAAATATAAATATGAATATTCGTTAAAATCAATTTTGTTGACAGGTGACGAATCGAATTATTATTCAATTAAAATTAATAATTTTGCATAAAATTTAATATTTTTTTAAATTGTAAAATTATTTTAGTAAAGTTTATAAAAGATATTGCTTGTATTATTGAAATTTTCAACATGGTTTCTGACCGTTAAGTTAGGTTCTTTATTTCTTTTCTATGACTCAACTTATTCTTTGACCAATGTAAAATGTAAATCCAATAACACGTGGGAATGACAATAAGTCCTCTGTGCCATGGGTGGCCTTTAATGAAAGTGCTACTACTTTCATTCAATGTTTACAAATTCTAACTTTTCCAAAAATTTGGATTTTTTCAAAAGCGAACTTAGAGATATGAACAAACAAACTATAGGCTTCCATTAAATTGCTAATGAAAAACATGTTCAGTTATTTAAAGAATATGAATTTCCCTTGTTTTTATTTCAAAAATAATTTTATTAGTAAAAATATATTATTAAAATTCAAGTTGGATGTTTATTTTTTTCAAAATCATCAAAGTAAACCCATGTTTTGTTACCTGTAATAATTTTGTAAATCAAATTAGATGAACCACTAAAACAATAAAATATATATCTACATTTTGTCAGAAGAAAATCGGTTAGAAATCTAACTGGAACAACAAATATGAAAGTCCAAAATTTTTTGTTAATTTTTGAGTTGATGGATAGGTGGGTAGAGTAAGTCACTTTGTGACAAATATTTATAGGAAAATGAAATATTTCACAAAAATAATAAATGTAAATCACACAATGGAATTATGCATCTACAATTACGTCAAGGACAATGAAGATGTGAGAAAAGTGAATACACTAGGTCAATTTCAATAAGAAAAGGGTTCTATTCTCCAAAGTCAGACATGTCGAACATTTATAATTGATGAAAGTTCTCACACCATTATATTCTAAAATATCTGAATGTAACTTGCAAATCATTTGCAATCAGAATAAATTTCGACAGATTGTCAGAGAGTCATTACTGACCAGAGGGAAGTAATGATCGAAAAGCAGAGACGTTTGCAAAATTAATAGACCAAGGCTCGCTAAATCCAAAGTTGACAATCATTTTTGAGAATTTATGTTTCGAAAGCTAAATGAAAACAATATTTGGAAATCATTCCTTAAATCTATGAAAACATAAACATGTTTCAAAAATATTTGTCTTTTAATATATGTATGCACGTCTGATCCAAATTTACTTTAAAAATTCGATATAAAACAGTTTACATTAATAAAAATTAGAATTATATAGTAATTAATCTTTAATTGGTTGTAGAAAAATCGGTTTTTATAACCGCAATGTCAAAGCCTGCCAAAGTGATGATTAGCTGATTTTCAAGACATTGAAAGCCAAGTTTTCATCAATAGCGTAGAAAATAAAATGTACACTGAAAATAAAGAAAAATAAATATATACAATAAATTTCTATATCCATTTATTTTGTTAATATATTTTATTCAAAATTATTTACTGAAATGTTATGAGAGACCGAAGTAAGTTTAATTTGATGTACAGTGATTGATAATTATGATAAAAGGACCTCGAAAGAAAAAATAAAAAACCTACGTTTGAATGAAAAGAAAATTCTGAAACATGTATATAATTATAAATATATAAATTATAAATATATATAATTATATTTGTAAAGATTCGACTCTTTTTTTTCTAATGCTTACAAGAGAGAGACTTTTTGGCTCACCAACGCCGTCTGAAGAAGCTTAAATAATAAAATATTTACGAATAAAAAATTTAATTAACAAAAAGGTATATTTGTTATTACAGTAGGCACAGTCTATTTAACTTTACAATAGTTAAAAATATGATAATTACTTAATTAATTAAATGTCTTTAGCTTTCTGATAACCGAGTAATGCAGAAAATATTTGTATTCAGTTGTCTAGAGCGAAGCGAAATCGACTTGCAGGAAAACAACCAAAAAAATAAAAAAAATTAGAAATGACACGAATTAAAAGATGAAAAGTTTAACAAATATTTTCTTTTATTTCTTGAATCATTCAAAAAATTGCAAATTGAATTTAAATATTCAAATATAAAATATATTAAAATAGTTGAAAATCCCAAAAATAACAAAAGAATTACTTACTCCATACCATAAAAAATCCTATTTGTTAAAATTAATTATAATAAAGTAGAACAAATAATATTAACAAAGTTTATTATAACGAATGTGGTATATTAACATCTAAACCTTTCTGCTTTATATTTTCTGTTACTATTGGAGATTTCAGGTTTAATTGACCAAAAATTCTCTTCTAATGAAAACCACAATTCGTTAGCATTTTCACATTTATTCCCGAGAGACGTGAAAAACCGATGTCGTTTGTATTTAAATCTGAAGACTGTGCTGATTGGTTAATAGTGGTTATGCTGGGAACAAGACTATCTCCGAAGTTATTATTCTTTCCAATGTGTGAGCTAGAATTGTCCATTTGCACTGTCACATTCTGACACAACTGCACTTGGTTTCAAACTTTATAACTTTAATGGTCATCAAGTCAAATTCTTTGAACACTTGTATGTGGAATCTCAATCTCCTCAGAAATACATATAATGCTAGAGGATCTCCGCTTCGGAATCGATTTCACAATTCGTTGTCATCTGTCAACATATTTTGCGATATGCTTTCTTCCTAAACCACTCTATGTCTATGCTATTTGTGATTTCCGATCCCAACTGTGGGCTAATATCTTGTACACAATTTCTTCGAAGATATATTTCTACATTCTTCTCACTTTGTCTAATACTTTAGCATCTCTTCTAAATATGATAATATCTTTTTGGCTGCCAAAGACTAGTATCTGTCTCTCTTCAAAGTTTGCTGCCTTCCCAGGTGTTTCAATGTATTCTTCTTCCAGATCTTTCTGGACCATTTTTTCAATACAGAATTCACGATCTTTTTTTAAATCTGGGTTAGATCAAAATAAAGGTTGCAGGATTTTATAATTTTTTGAAATCATCTTCTCGTCTATAAACCTCTGAAATAAATCGATTCAGGATCTTTATCGACAGTTTTGTCACCATATGGTCTTTAATAGAACTCATTTCTTTAGGGAAAGACAGACAGATCTTTTAACATTTACTTAATCAAAAATCTGCCAAAATACCAAAAATTTAAAACCACTTCAATTATGAGGTAATTATTTATTTATTTTTTAATTATTCTCTAGTCACAATAAATCATAATTTTTACAATAGATGATAATTATAAATTGATTGTTATAGAATTTTGTTGGGAGATATTGAATAATAGTGACAGAGATTTTTCTCAAATGGGTAAATTATAAATTAAAGGTAATCGATAATTAATACATACATCGAAAAAATTTTATTATTTTAATATTTCAAAAAAATAGTGCAAGTTCAAATGACATTCTGAAAATGAATACAAGGTATTTTTTATTTGCTTTTCAATTGAAGACATGTGAATAGAGAGATTTGATTATTTTCTGCTTAAGGTGAAGGCAAAGTGACCTTTAAAACATCATAGTCGATTTAGAAACCTAAAATTTGGATCTTTCAGATGCCGAACATCAATCAAAAAATTTCAGAAGACCTTGAGAATTTGTTAAAAAAATCTATAATCTATAAAAATAAAAATCTATTTAGACCACAAGTAAAGCTAGATATGCAACCTGGAATTACACAACAGACCAATTTCCGCCGACATAAACAGCTATGAAGGATTCAAAAGATTTGCAGATGGGTGTCAAATAGTCCTTCTCTGAAGACCAAGGGAAGGCGATACTTTCATTTTCTTAATAAATTGATGATATTTTCCGAATTAGATTAAAAGAAAATAATTTAGTTAAATAAATATAAAATAAGTATGACCAATTCACAGAATATATGAAATTGTTACATTTCTTTTTTAAAAATAATATTTAATTAATTAATTAATTGTCAAAATATTTCGTAATATTTCGTATATTTGAAATATTAATATTTCAAAAAAAATTTTCCAAAAAATTTTTCCAAAAATTTTCCATTTGTAAAGCTGCCAAAATTACTTAGAAAAAAT
>JBBMKC010240965.1:0-10893 GCA_037834085.1 Bipalium vagum
ATTATTATTATTATTATTATTATTATTATTATTATTATTATTATTATTATTATTATTATTCTTATTATTATTATTATCATTTTTCTACTTTTTTTATTAATATTAGTGTCCTACAAAGGTTATTCAAAATGTTTGCAAAGCTTAAGTTATCCAATAAAAATGACACTTTTGTGAAACACTATCAAGAGTTTTTACTTTAAAAAATTCATGAACAAAAAAAATTCACTTTTTTGACAGACAATAGCCCAGCTCTATAGTATCTTTTAGATTCCACTTTTATACCATTCTTTAGGCCTTGAGTCAAAAGATGTCCAAAGTTTCCCAAGAAGAGCTTCTTCATTTTCAAAGCACTGTCCTCAAAGAAAATGTGATATTGAGCAAACCAAATGAAAGTCTGGCAAGTATGGCGGATGTGGAAATAGTTCAATTCCAACAAGGCTGTTGATAGTTGTCATATATTTCTGTCAGGTATGAGGCTTTGCACTACCCGCTTATAATAAAAAATCTTATTCAGATTGATTAAAAATGATATTTTATTGTTATAATTTCATGCAATCTCTTCAATATTGTTGAATAAATGTCCATGATTAAACAATTATCATCTATCAGAAGTTCAAAGAAAAAAACTTCATCACAGTTTCAAAAAACTGGCATGACATTTTTTTAAAATCTTTATACTTTAAGACAAGAAATGGACGACTTATTTTTAGATAAACATTTCTTAAAAAACCCAATGGTTCAATGGATTTTTAAAAAGTGACTTATAATTATTTAAATTATTTAAACAACTTGTTATAATACTTGTTATATACAACTATTATAATAGGAGGGTTAAGATTGTTTTAAACAAAAATAAATTATTTTATCTCTTCATACAAAAAAGATGTTTCTCTTAAGTCATAATAACAAAAAGCGAAATATTATTTTAATAATTATATTTTCATGAACATTACATTTTAATTACCTTTGTAACTTCAAAAAATATCTTCTATTTTAGTTTAAATGGTGTCTAAATTAAGAACTAAAAAAAAGCAGTGATTTGAATAAATATCCTTTAAAAATTTGATGATATCAATTCTAAAAAAAACTAATGAAAGCTTTTAAACATTTACGAATATTAAGAGACATTGTTCTATTTAAATAAAATGGTAAAACATTGATTTTTGTATTTTGTTTCTATCAAATAAAGTATTTAAGACTTCAGCTTGCATAAAATGCGGGTAGCTCATCGATATATAAGTATAATTTTTAAACGTCTCTGTAATATAAATTAAAGTATTTTGTCAATGAATGAAAAAAGAAATTATCCTGTATAAAATATCATCAATTTACCATATCCAGTGATAAAACACGATTTTATTATGAACATACCATATCACTTATGCCAGATTTTGCTAAATTCTGGCAGGTACTAGATTTGTATACATAATTTTATTTGGACATCAAAAGAAGTTGCAGTTTCTATACAATTAATTTAGACGATGCTCAAAGAATTTGAAATTATAAATCAAAAGACGAGATTTTACTGACCAATTTTCGAACCTAGGGAAATATGCTTAGCAGCGGTTTCGAAATTCCTGTTCTTTTGTGAATATTTCCATAAATTTGTAAAATTCGAATAGAAATGTGGAGGATGAGTACCATATCTCTCTCGGTGTTTATTTTTTAAATTTTGCCAAATGGATGCGATAGTGTTAGCGAGTGTGAAATTGATTGGATCAAGAAAATGATTAACATTGCATGCGGATACCGTTGCAACAATAGTGAAATTTCACCATATGAACTCCATAAATCAGAATATAACAGTTCCAGGATAAATATGATCAATAATGCATCTTATTAATGTTTTAGATGTCTGATCTTCTACTGGAATAAAGAATTCTTTATGAGTATTTTTTTAACTTTGCCAAAAATCCAATATTAGTCATTAGATCAACTCCTGTGTTATTGCATGATAATGCTAGACTGCAAACTGCACAAGTGAGTGAAATACTGGAAGAGGAATTTCTTAATCACATTGACTACCATTTCTTCAGCAATTAGGACAACTTTCTATCAAAGATATAAACTGACCTTCCAGGAATTCATTGAATCTAGACTACCACAGTTTTAAATTACCGACTTTAACAAACTGCCTCTTAAATGGTGAAAATGTATACATAATATGGATGTATACCTTTATGAATATATATTTTGTGCTGGAATGTACATGATGTCTGTTTTGATTATCTCTTATATAATTGCACATTTTACTAACCAATATCACATATTATGAGAATTAAATCAAGGACAATTTCAACATTACATTACATTGAGATTTTTCATCGAATACAAAGATATAGGCAATGAACGCAAATTTACCATAAAATGTATCTACGGAATAAAAAAAATAAAATGAGCTAAATGAAATATTTCATCAAGATATCTGAAATTAGTTTAATTTGGATAAATTCACTATTTTCCCATTTTGAAAAACCTTTTCCTTATAAAGGGTTGTAAGAATCGGGAAATGATATTACACTAAAATATAATTCCTTAATTAAACTAATAATTTATTAAAAATTGTTATCTCCAGTTTTCCAAAAGGAAATTTTTATTTTTCCTTTCATAAAAGAAATAATTTTCATTTCCTTCCTATAATAGCAATGGTAAACGGAAATTTCTGCATTCGGATTTTTCGAATTTTCTGCATTAATTTGTTTGACAGTTTTACACGTGGTTTGGTAAAATATTAAAAGTAATTCATAAGACCATTAATTATACTCTTTTCTTTATCATAAAATGGTTTCATTAAGAATTTCTAAGAATAGATAAGAGACATCACTGACTTTAATAATTTCATTTTCACTACAAATTTATGTATACTCCATTTCAGAGTTAGACACTGAGACTATTAATGAGGAGAGGAAGATGCTCCAAAGTCAAATCCAGGATCATCAAGCAAAGATTATCATTCTTCGAGAAGTTTTTAAGGATCTTGATACACAGTACACTTCAAGTAAGAGATATTCCGCTTTGACTCGTTATCAAATGCTGAATGCTCTGGTCAAGGATCTTCTAGCACGCCCAAATGTTAAAGAGTTACTATAAAACTTGGAATTGTTAATTGAAATTTTTTGTAATTTAGAGTTACATATTGAAATACATGAAAATTTTATCTTGAATTATTTTCTTATTTTAAATTTGCAGTGATTACTTATGGTTTACGCAAATGGCTGAAATGTATAGTCTCTACCTAACTACCATTACTACTTTAATATTAAAAGTTGAAAATCTTGTTTTCCTGCTACACTTGGTCCATTAGTAATAATAATATAAAAAATAAGCAAAATATTACTAAAAAATATAAAACATAATCAAAATAAAAAAAATCAATCAAAAATTGTTACAATTTTTCTCAATCGACATGTGTAACCTTTAAGCTCAACTTCCTAATTCCTCACTTTGTTAATAACTTGCTCTTTAAATCTAAATCTTTTCAAAAATCTGCTTTTGAATCAAAACAATTACAAAAAACTTTATCTTTTAGCATGAGTCAAGATACCCACAAAATCTTTTATTTCTAAATAATTGTAATGAATCATAAATTAATCACAATAAACTTTTTTTATTAACACTACTTCAAATTATTCACAAAATCAATCACATAAAAATTATACAAATAACCAGTCAGTGTACTGTTAATAAAATAATAATTTTTCAATAAGAATCAATATCACACAAATCGATTTAAGTAATATCAAAATTGATTAAAACAAATAAATCACGAGAAAATAAAAGGTTGGATAATAATCAAGAAAATGATAGGTTTCAACTGAGCGGTCCATGGGTCACCGCTTCATCCTCAAAGTTCTTTGCGGTGGCCTTGGGGTTCTCTAACTTGGCGGGACCCATTAAAAAATCTTGTTGTCTCATGCTGTCTAAAATGAATACAGTATATACTTCTTGATTAAAAGTAGTGGCATCACAAGAACCATTGGTTTAAAAAAGAACAATGTTGGTTGGACTTAAGAATGAAATAAAAATTCACTATTGTAATACGTGCAAGAACTTTTAGACTACATTTTATAAAAATAAAAATAGTTTAGATAACAATCTCCTGCAATATCTCAGGATCAAAGTCCAATATCTTTAAATCACTAATACCGAAACAAATTTGTAAATCTATGCAGTCATGACGTCTACTAAATAAAATGGTCTATTTCAATGAGACAATCTTGTGGAGAGTAGCCAACACATGAACCATAAAACTCACAAATCAGACAAACACGAAATCAACAATAGAAATGTAAGATTTGGAAATTGTAAAAAATACACTCGAAAGCTAATGACACTTGTTATGACACAACGTAACTTGGATATATTAAACATCAGGTTACTAATAATGATCAATTGTCTAAAATGTTATTGGCTCTCTCTAACCTGAAAAACATACTCAAACATAAATTACGAGAAGTTTGTGAAGTCATTAAGAAAGAGTATTCATATACAAATGAACTTATTTCTTGAAATAAGAAAATTTTGCAGAATACAAAAATTTATTAAAATTATAAGTCTTTTTTCTTCACCTATTCTGACCACATATGATACTTGGTTAAATGTTGTAATGCTCATTTGAGAACACTTTTCAGCGAAGTTTATATTTTTGGATGATTTATCAAATGATTCTTAAGCAGTTAAAAATTTTAAGTTTCAGCAAGTAGATAAAAATTGATATAAGAACTTTTTAAATCTTTTTTTTCCTCACAAGTGCGATTAAAATATTGAAACAACAATGGTTAGCAGTGGACAATTCTTTTGAATTTGAAGAAAGCATATGTTGGTCTTGTAAAGCGAAAAGTAGATAAGAGCTTTGTTAATATAACCCTGATGTGACATCAAACAAGGATATAAATAACAAACTAGTAACAAGTTATGCTCTACTGATGTTGAACGTACATTTTCGATTTCAAAAAAGATGAAAAAGGTTTTAAAATTTAAAGCACACCATAGCAACGGCTATTAATTATCAAAATTTTATTATTATTATTATTATTATTATCAATAGATTTTTTTTAATTCGATAAAATTATTAATTATAAAAAATTTATTTTAATATTTCCTGGTATCCATCGAATATTTCTGAATTCTTATTTTCTAAAATAAAAAAGTAAATTTTTAAAAAAAGGAAAAAAAACTTATCTTTTGATTCATTTCAACTAAAGGTATCAGTCGGATCAAAAATTTTTACTGGCTTGAACTTAAACTCTTTCTCTCTGCTTTCCGTCGATTTTGGAACCAAATTTTAATCTGACAATGTAAAACGTTTTAATTTTTCTGTGTTTTCATTAAACTCTTTACCTGAGACTTTGTTAATTTTGTTTCTTTCTCCAATTTCTCGAAAGCTGAATTTTCTGTCACATAATTTACCTTTGCAAAAGCTTCTTCTAGACACCTCTTCTGGTGTGTTGAATAGGGAACTCTTTTTGTTTTTTTTCTAGGTTTCTTTTCTACATTACAGTTCATATTATATTCCCCATTAGACGGTTAACTTACTGAAGTCATCGGGTTCCTCTCTTGCCACCATTTTCTGTTGGTAACCCTGCAGGTTTGTATTATTAAAAGATGTTAATTGATTTTTATTCTGAAAATATAGATTGTCACATATATTATTATTAATTTGATTGTTATATTGATTGATTATTTGATTATTTATTGAATTTTGAAACTGATTGTTAATGTTAATGTTATTATTAGTTGGGCTCATTCTCTGACTATTTATAGTATTAAACTGAGGATTATATAAATTATAATATCCGTTTTGTAAGTAATATTGTGTTTCGAGTGGAATATATTGCTGTGGGACTTGGAGATTGTATGGCAGTGCGGCTTCTCGGTTGATGTTTATTATTGGACGCGTAAAGTTCGGATTGTTCAAATGAGTATACGGAACGGATCCTAGAAAATTTGGGTTCCACTTCATCCCGAGAGAGCTACTTGTATAAGTTCTACCTATATTTTGAAATAGATTTAGATAACGTTAATATTTATTTCTTACTGATGGGATCGTAACTGTCTGGTAAAATCTGATTAGTGTTATATGTATTACCATTCTCTAAACCAGGCTTTCTTGATTCATACATAAACTGAGTTGAAACATTTGGATATTGAGCAGCATTTCTTTGAGAATTCATATAACATAGTTCTGGTTGCACATATTTTTCTGAGTTAATATTTGTTTGAGTAAAAAGAGTTTGATCATTGTTATTAGGCTGTACTATTTGGTTCGCAACCTCCCTAAGATTAGGTTTATGCTTACAACATACACATAGGTTTCAATCATACTGATTTATAAAAGGATTCATATTATACGAAATGTAATTTGCTTTCTCTTCGGGATATATTTGGTCCGGAAACTTTGTTTCACCTATACAATCCTCAATGAAGTTGTGGAAACTTGAATCATCCTTTAAATCATCATTCGGAGAGATTACTGAACGACCATTGATATTGGAATTTTCACTTGCAGGGGTTTCGGCGGAGGATGGGTCTTCATTTAAATTTCTAAAATAAAAACAATGATTTAAATTGATTGATATTTTAAATTTAAAAAAACTTTGAAGAACCACTGTCAAAATATATAACACTGTCTGGTGATAAGCAAGGATATTGCTGGGACAGACTCTCATTTCTCAAATTTGGTGTACTGTAGTAAGTATATGGTCCAAAAGCCTCACAAGGACGAACGTTATTATAATTATATATCATTTGATCAAATATCATTTGTTGTTTTAATCTCACTAAAAATATTTAATTTTATAAAGTTCTGTTTTTGAAATTGATCTATATTTGAACAAAGTTTAGAAATATTTTTAATGTTTTTGTTTAATTGTAATTATAAAAAATTTTTTAATGATTTCTGGAGTCAGAGATTTCAGTGTCAAGTTTAAAGTTTCTTAAAAGTTAATAATCTTTCAGATTTTTTTCAGTTGATTCATATGATCTGCATGGCCGACATGATCCACATGATCGACAAACATGTGCCAATCCTTTAATGAGGTAATATTATATATTATACTTTGTTTAATTATTTAAAAATTTTATAATTTTTTAAACTTTTGGTTATTGAGCTTTGGGCTTTAAATTTTTCTCTTTTTAATTTATTTCGAGAAAGCAATCAGTTCTTCGAATTCATATTATTGTTATTATTAATAATATTAATATGATAAATTGTCTAAATAAATACTAAAAGCACTTTTGAATTAATATCATGATTATAAAAATGGACAATCCCTTATATTAAGCAATATCTGTATATTGCTGAAGCCTTAATTTTAATTTTTAAAATTATCTTAAGCTCATTTTTATGATTTATTATTTTAAATTGATAATCGAAATTCACTAATCACCCATCCATAATTATCTCTGAATTTAATAAAATATTGATTTTTTTAATGAAAAGGTATATGAAAGTAGAACTGCGTTAAGAACTAACAATAAACATTCATTCAATAAAATAATTTAGTAACCATTTAAGTCAATTGCTTAATATCAACTGTCAGGTGAACTGAAAATGTCTTTTGAAAGTCTTGAGGCTATTGGCTCGAAAGTCATGATAGTCCAAAATATGAGGAGCTTGGTTGATGTAGCGCCAAGCTTCTGTAAAGATGAAAATCGATTGGTAAAGTGTCCAATGTAATATTGTGGGTAAACAAAATCTTCTTATCCAAGATTTTTAAATTTTGCTACAGTAATTTGAGAAACATGAGATCTTTAGTTGTCGTTCAGTAGAAAAGATTTATGTATATTGACCATATTAAGTTTCGTGAAATTCTACTTTTATAGTATGTGAACCAATACTATTAATATATAATCAATTATCGTGATATACTTTAAAATTCTGATCTGTAGCGTTAGATGTCTTATTGGCTTTCCGTGATCTTGAAAAAGATTTATTAATGAAGAACTGAAGAGTTTAAATATATACTAATTGACAATTATTTTTCATTGAGTCAAAAATGAGTGTTATATTGAATGATGGTTGCTCATGACTGTGTTTAGACTGGTATATAAATTGAATGAACACATTTCTAAAATTCGTTGACAACATTACTCACGTCTTTTAATTTTTTGAAGAAGACCCGGGTTTCGTGGATCTCAGCCTAAGCACAAACGACCTATTAAGGAATTTGTTGTTGATTCAGGAAATCGGCAATTTTCAAAATTTAGTAATCGTTCTTTGTTTTACTTTTATCTGTTAACAATAACGACAGTATTTTCATATTTTCGTTATCATATTTTTCGAATTTTCGTCATTGAAATTTATTATCGATATTATTTTGTTAGGCTCTTAATATTCCTCTTCGATTATTTTAACATCTTTGTATTAATATGTTGATCTAACAGCAAGTGAGCATGTCGTGTGGACAATAACCAATTTTGCGTAGGTTTTTTGCTTATATGGTTATTATGAACCTATTTGTAATAAAGTGAAAGAGTCAGATAGTAATCCTTATTTATTAACAAGTAAAATAATATACGTCTAATAATCTTTTGTAGAAAAATCAAATAATTTCACTTTAATTTCCTGCATAATTTATTAGCACATGCCAATTCTTTAGCCATATAGCGACAGCTCATCTAACCTATACTTTTCCTTAATTAAAACACATTATACTGAGAAAAATTCTAGCAAAGATCTAAAAATTAATTAACCGAAAAATTAAGGATATTTTCGGTGATTTTTAGAAAGAAAATTCGTTTGTTCATTTCAAAATTATTGTTATAAATAATTGTTGACGTTTTTTATTTTCTTCTGAAAAAGAAAAAAATTTAATTTTTAAGAAATGATGCAGATTTTAAAACGAGTGTAAAATTATTCGATATTTTTCACATAAATTATTCACAAAAAACTTTCGGTATTAAGTCTATTGATTTTCAATAAAAATTGATTAATTTACCTGGAATAGATAATTTTTATCAATTTTTTAATTGAAATATTTTGTTACAAAAAAATGTTACAATATTAATTAAAATCTACTTGTGTTTTATTCTTCATTATTTTTAATTATTTCATTGCTTTTCTTTATATATATGTTGTCATGGTGAAAAAAAATTTTTTAATTATTTTTTTGTTTAATTATCTGAACCCATATTTTGAGGTTATGCAGTAATTACAAATTCTTTTTGCTTTTACAAAAGTCTTTAAATATATAAGTTATGTAATGGGAGTTTTTGTCTTAATTTTTACTTAAGATCACTTCTACAATCTCTTGTCATAGTAATGATAACGTTAAGGAAGGGTTATTAACAAACTCTATTTTTGTAATAATTACAGTCATATTATTAGATTCATAGTGAAAAAAAATATTATTTCGATTTCTCTTAGTATTTTTGTAAACATGTAAATAAATTAAATATTTTTCTGTAACTATAGTATTTGGAGAATAAAGTCCACAAAACATTTTTTAAAATTCTGAAAATTTGAAAACACCAGAAAGATTCAAAGACTATATTAATGAAATTTCAAATAATATTGTCTTTATGTAATAATTTGTTTTACTATTTTATAAACACTGCTGCTTAATTACATAACTTTTTTAAAAACAATCAATAAAAATCAGTTGCACAATTTCATCTAACGATAATATTATATGTGACTTTATAATTTACTATATATACATGGTGACTTTTAAGTAGCTTTACAACTTTAAAATTTAATGAATATGTAATTACTTACTTTTGTTTATCTGAACTATTTTTATTTTTACTATTGATATCACATATTTATAATTTTAATGTAATTCTCTTTATTTTAGATGACGCCTGGCTTGTCAAGCTTAAGTATTGAAGAAAGAATAAAAATTATTAAATTAAAATATAAATATGACTCGCCTGTGACAATGGAAAAGAGAAATGAATTCTCATCCACCAAACAGGCCAACAATTAATGAAATTTTTAATAAGTTGGATGCACCAAAAACAGGACGTCCGTTGAGCAAAAGTGGTTTTGGATGACAAAATTAAAGGAACACGTCACTTAGACAACTATCCAATGAATGTCATATTTCATATGATACAGCCCGTAAAGCTGTGAAGAAGTTACATTTCAGATCATATATCCCTAGATTTTTGCAATCATTGACAGAAGATGATTTTAACAGACGTCAGGAGTTTTGTGAGGAATTTCTCACTCTGATTCACAACGAAACAAACCTTCTGACCTTATTAAACAAATAAAAATGTTTCAATGAACATGAACATTGTCATATATTTATTTTAGATAAATCATTGGAAAAATAAAAACTTTTTTTAATGTCTGGAAAACATTATAGAGAAGTCCGTATGATTCCAGTAAATCCTTGTCAGAAAGTTTGCAGATCTGTATTGCCAAGATTACCAAAAGGTATAAATGTCCAAGGAATGCAAACTGGACTATTTTAATATATTATTACTTAGATTTATTGATATCCATTTTTATTTGAGTAGCTTTTTTACAAAAAAGATCTTGGATTAAAAAATTCGGTTGAAAATTAGTTGATTATTATTGCTTTAAACGCATATACATATTTATGAAACATTCTGTGTATATATACTCTTTTTTAAGCTAGTGAACAATACTTTTTATTTAAAATACTACCTTAATACATGTCCTGATCTTTTCATTCACATCTTCTCCAGTCAATTTTAATATTCTTCTCCATTATTTATCTTCAAATGATGTCACTATCATGATAAAAATTAACATTGGTTATATTCCATCTCAACATTTTAATTTTTTCATAATTTTTTCATAATTTTATATATTTATTATAATGAAACATTATAAATATATTTTAATTAACTGAAAGGAATAAAATTATATATTTTTCAATTAAAACTATTCGAAACTGAAGTTGTGGATTATTTCAATAT
>JBBMKC010240976.1:0-10893 GCA_037834085.1 Bipalium vagum
CATAGTTTCTTTTATTTGTAATTTATTAATAAATTTTGTTTTTCATTTTACAAATTTCATACTACACAACCTGATATAATGACTCCACTTATGATTGGCCATTCTATACCAATCATAAAGACTTCACTATTTTATTAATTACGTCTGTGATCCTTCTTTTTATACTTTCTTTATACTTTTATTTATTATAAATATAATATTATTTTATATGTAATTTTTTTTATTATTTTTTTTCTGACCACCAGAGGTTTTATTAAATAAAAATTTTATTATTAAATGATATTTTATTAAATTTTAAAATAAATTTTTCTATTACCATCAATAGTTTTTGAATTGATGTTATTTATTGATCAAGGTAAATGATCAATAAACAAGTTAAATTTTTTTCAAAGGAACGATTGAATTTTTATTTTTATAGATTTATCTTTATTGATTCCTGTAAAATATGATTTACATAAACTATAGGTAATCATAAAAAAGATGTGGCAGTCATAAAAATCTCTAATTTCAGTAAATTATTAGTTTTAAATTTAAATCATAGTGAAAAGGATTTCTAATTTTAATAAAATAGTCACGTCACTTATGATTATAATTCACTTTACCCAAAAATAAAGTTAACTAAAAGCGTTTTAATGCTGCTGCAGCAGTCATCCTGTATTAAAAAACGTCTTTCATTTGACGTTCTACGCTACATAGTAATTTTTTATGATGTGGTAAGTGACCAAACATTTCAGAATAAGAAAAGCGTGAAAGATATCGGCTCAACACATGTTATATGTTTTCTTAATATTTCTTTTTATAATATCAAATTTTCTGTATGGTATGCTATTTTTCTTAAAAAAGGAAATCAAATAACAATGCTTACTAAGATTGTTGAACAAGTTTTCCTGTTTTAGATAACACTACCACAAGATGAATCTGTTACGGAGAACATTTTTACGAGTAAAGGCGATAAACAAATAAATCAAATTGGACAAAGTAAAATCTTTTAATAACTTTTTTTAACTCATTAAAATTGGTTTGAAACTGGAGCGAATTTTTTTAATAAATTGTTTTAATAAAATAATTAGGATTATAATTTTTCATATTTCGTCGATTCATTGATTAATAAATCTATTTTTATAGATTTTGTATAACATCGGGACAAGAGATATTTTATAAAAAATATTTTGTAGAAATATTGAAGAAAAAATTTAATTATTTTATTGATTATTAAAAATCTCGCAAAACTTTCTCAATGCAAAATGTTTTTGTGCCATACTTGAAGAGCCATCGTAAATTACGTTCTTATTTTCAACAAAAGATGGTGCAGTATAACACTTTGCGCTTTGTGTGCAAGATTTTATAAATCAAAACTTGGATTGGTCGTGATGGCACACTATCTTGACCAGTAAGATCTCCTGGTTAAACTCCACAAAATTTTTTTCTATGGGCATATTTAAAGAATAATGTTTATATACATAAGTCAAAGAATCTAGAGCAATTGGAGAAAATAATTATAAAGGAATTTTCGAAAACACCCATTATCAAAAGTCTATGACTGTTTTTATTGATCATCTTGTCAAATGTATTAAGCTTGATGGCAAACAAGTTGAGTAAAATAAAACTTAGAGTGGTTTACTAGTTCTTTATCAAAAAAAGTGTCATGATATATTTTTCAAAATTATGAAATTTTTATCAATGACTTTTGGAAAACCCTGTATGGTGTCTTTAAAAATTGTTGTGCAAATGTTCTTGTTTAATTATTAATAAAATTTGTTAATTTATGAATTTTTTCAAGTTATCTCATGTTAAATTAAAAATTTAGATAAAATTCGTTTATTGAGAGCCTTAAAATACGCTGTAGACCATCCTGTGACTCTCTTTGACAGAAATGTCGATTTATTTACCAAAACGAAATCTTTGCCGCCGAAGAAAGTATATCTTATTTTACATTGAATAAAATGAAAATTGAAACAGACAGAATCAATGGCCATGAAAAAAGAAAGAATGAATAAATCCGATGTGATTTCTTTAATTCTTTGCCAGCAAAATTACAGAACTTATGAAACTGAAATTCCACTGAATGATGTAGAGTTAATTTTAGATAAATTATTCTTAGAGTTTATAATGATGTCAGGCTTTAAACATGAATGTCGGTCAAAAAAATGGTTTAAGATCAAAGCACTCAAAAATTGCAGCAAAAGAACTGACGAATGTTAGTTTTTGTTAAAAATAAATAATAAAAAAATTAAATCAACCTTTTAAAAATATTTCAGTAAAACTCTAAATTTTCTCATATAAATTTTATTTATTATAATAATAATAATTATTATTTGTTATATTATTTATCATTATCCAAATTTAATCGATATTAATAATACTTAAGAGGAGGAATACATCTAAGTTCTTATATAAAGAAAGTATAATTCTAACATTGCTATACTTTTCATATAGTGCTAATATGTAAAGAGCTACTTGAATAACGACTTAAAAAATTATTGATTTCTTTGTAGTACTTTATGTAAAAAATTATATAATTAAAAAATAATGAATTAATTTTCTCTTGATTAGTAAATATTACAACTAAATAAATAAATAACACTGAGTAAACAAACATTTTTTATTAATATCACTTAATCATTTTGTGGATTTTTGTGTTGTGAAAATTGTTGATTTTTGAAGAAAATCTCCACAATATTTATATGAATAATTTTGGATAATAATTGTTATTTCTCATTTATTTTTTTTTCTTTCTCTTTTTATTAATAACGTAATTATTTTAGATGCAAAGAAAATATAATGAAGTAAGATCAGAAAGTTTAAAGAAGAAATTGTGAATGTCATTATGGAATCAAGATAACATTTAAACTGATTATTCTTTTAAAAAGTTGAACTTTTAAATCAATTTTATCAATGGTTTTCAGTCATTTCAAAAATAAATATTATTTTAATTGATTTTTTCTCTCTTAGGTCACTCTGTTAAAATATCTCTCTGATTGTCAACCGATCATCGTTTTAAACCAGATATTTAATTTTTCAATGAGTCCGTCTTTAGATCCGGAATAAGGTCTTCCGGAACGTTGCTCGTCTTTCTCGGATTCTTTAGATGCTCTAAAGAGTCTGTACCTGTGATAAATTCGTATATAAGAGACACATTGAACAGGAAGTCGTTTTTGCACCATTTCCAATATTCTGGAACACGATATATAGTTTTGAAAAAAATTTAATGAAATTTGTTGATTTATAAACATTGAGATTTGAAAAATCACTGGTTGATTTTTTATGCGATTACTTAAACAAGAATAATAAAAATCTCTGAATTTATATTAATGAACATTCAATAAATTTGTCCAAAAAGGATTCTGAAATTCTATTGTCGGAAATTTTTAAACGAGGTTTTCTTGGAACTTTTAGTACATAGTAGTATTTTATTTTAATAATCTGAGAAATTATTAATTAATTTCGTTATTGTGATCATCAAATAATTTTTGTCCTCCCAATCAAATCCTAATAAATATAATACCATAAAACAAAAAACTTACATTGAATGCAAAAAGTTGCAAATTAAATGAGAAACCCTGTAATTGATATTACGATTTATTTGAGTAAATTAAATTTAACTATTCTGAAAAAAATGGATTTTAACGGTTACTGCTATTAACAGCAAAGATAGTAAAAACAAAAAAGATCTAAGTATCAAGTAACAAAATTGATAAAACATAAACAAACTTAGAAAGTCAAGTGGGAAAGAACGAATAGTAACAAAAATATTTTGAAAATTGTAGAATCATTAGATATTCTCTCATTTTCGTTTGATGTAATTATCTCTTTTATGTTTGGTTACAAATCAGGAAAAGTCGAAAATTATTGATTAAGATAATTTTCATATAATCTCTTTTTGAGGAATTTTTTCAACATAAATCATGAATAATCAGAAAACAGTCTGTCTATACCTAAAATTCCAAAAACATTTATATTTATGTTTATATTTAAAACATTACATATATATTGTTAACCCTGGGGATCACTGTTTTATATCATCAAAAAACATCATTCTACAAAATATAAGAATAAAACACTCAATTAAATTAAAATTTTATGATAAACAAAATAATAATATTTTAAAAACTTGATAATCGATAAATTTATTTATATAAAATTCAATCTATTAATAATTTGTGTTTCGAAAATTGAAATTAAATTATAAAACCAAAAAATATTGATAATAACAAATTACAAAAAAACAGTAAAACTAATAATAAAATAGGATTTTCCATATCTGTGTTTGTTTCTCCACAATAATAATAATGATAATGTTCGGAAGGTTACTTTTTGAAGTTGACAACGAGTTTGACAAAAATAGAATCCTTCTTACAAATGTCATCGGATGCAAATATGTCTGATAAGACAATGAACTCATCATCTCCCAAATACGAAGGGGACGTCATGTCGACAGGTAGTTCAAATGTGTCCTTGAACTGACTGGTCCGATACTGGAAACGGAAAACAGTGTGATCCTGTTTGGAATTTTGATTGATGACACTGAGACAAATTTCATGTTCAAAAGGCCATTGCAAAATCTCATCATAATCTCCTTTGATGAAACGAAATCCGGCAAACACACATTTTCCCTGCTGTTGCTGTATTCCATTTGGGTGCATGCCCAACTGAAGCTGATATCCATTTGGATGGCAATAAAACGTTTCACTGGACACAATATCTGCCAACCCATCCTTTGCCAGCTGCAGTTTCGAGAAGAATTTGTCAATTCTCCACACATACTCGAAAGATTTTGACATTTTCAAAGACGATAAATCTTTTTTGATCTCATCTAACGCATTCTTTGCTTCTCTCAATTCCTCAGCCTGGTTGAAGATTTTTCTCTGAATTCATTTAATAAATATTTTTGTACGAAAAAATTGATACCGTTACCTCATAGGAGATTTTTAGATTTTCCCAGTTTTTAATTTCATCTACTTTGGCCTTTATATCTTTCGTCAAAGACTCCATGTCACAACTTTTGTTGACTTCTGTATTTTTGATGAAAGCCAAATCATTCATTATATTCTCTAAGGAATTCACGACGAACTTTGCGTGCTCAACCGATTCTGCAACCAAGTGGTTTCTTATCTGATCGTCATACATATCTGAAGATTGACAGCCAAGAACCGAATACGGACACCGCACTGTGCCGTGTTCACAGAGACGTAAATGTTTGGTCAGACTTTTTAGATCAGATTTTACCTGACACTTGCGATTGGGACAAGAGAAGGTCATTTGCAAAATCTTTCGATTTATATTGTTGTCAGCAACGAAAACCGTGTTTTCGGAAAATTTGACAAGTTTGCAATCATCTTCGTCACCGGGACAGTGGCCTATACCTCTATCCAAAATAACTCTGATGCACGTGTGGCAAAATCGACAACCACACGGGCTCTGATGAGGATTCACCAAAACCTGACGACAGTGGCAACAATAGTAATCATCAGAAATTGGAGATTCAAAAACAAGTTTTTGTTCGTGAAACAAGGAAAACAAATGATCATAATCTTCTTTGTCCATCAAATTATTCTAAAAGTATAAAGATCGATAAAGTTGAGGTATAAAACTGCTTATTGGCATAACTATAGCATAAAGTGAACTTTAAAATTATTATTTATATTTGAATTAACATGTTTTCTAAAAAACATGAATCTAATGAAAATAATAAATATAACAAACTTACGTGACTTTAAAATAAATTATTTTCTATTTTTAAGTCAATTAAACACAATTGTTTTAAGAAAAATATAATTTTTTTTGAAGATAATCTTTGGTAAGAGTTGATTTCATTTAATTTTAAAATGGCTATTTTTAAATTCATCTTTTAGAAACCGAAAAAAATTTTAATCTCCTGTTAGTTCAATAAAAATTCTGTATATTTTAAAACGTTAATTATTTATAGGGTTTTCAAAAAATAACTAAATAAAAAAAATTTTTATTTAACCGGATGATAATTTTCCAATTTAGAAATATTAAAACAATTCATAACTAAAACAAATGTCCTATAATATAAAACATTTCAATTGAATGCTTTATTTTTTTAAATATTTCAAAACAATAAATAATAAAAACGTTAAAAATTAAAATAATCAGTAAATAAAATTTTATATATTTTTAAGCAAAATACAGTGGAATCTCTATATAATTACACATCTATCTAACGACAATTTGGCCGTTCCTTAGGGGTTCGATATAAAGAGGTTTAACTATAATGTTTAATTTTTAGCCACTGGATGATTATGTAAACAAAAATTGGTAAACCTCTATATAACGACAGTTTAGCCGTTCTCGAGGGGTGTCATTATAAAGAGGTTTAATTGTATTTAGCAAAAAGAAATATTAGAAACTAAAAATAAAATGGTCTGATATTGTTATGGTTTTTGGTTAAGGAGTATGTAACCTTTTTTTCTGACTCCAATAGATGCATTAAGATAGAGTACCGATCACAATTAATAATAATGAATTGACTAAGAATATTCTTTTTATAAAATATTTATTGATTATATAGTTTTTATAAAAGTTAAAATAATTTATTTTTCTTTTTTTCTGGTTTATATATCTATGTTAAGTTTTTAAAAGCGGGATTTACTTTTAGTCGTTTTAAACCTATGAAGTTCTTTCAAAAACTTAACGTAGCTCGTGTTAATATCAGAAGGACTTTAAAGAGTGTAACGCTCGGTTTATGTAAAAGGCTGAGTTTACAAATATTTTTATTTTAAATCGACTGGGTGACTGTAATGTATTTGCAATTATGAATCAAAACGTAATCCTGATAAAAATATAAAAGTGATATTCACTAAGTCAAAGCAAAACAATTAAATAGTATTAATTTTAAAATTATATTTTTTGTCAATTCAAAAACGTTTACAAAACTTTGCTGAACAAAATAAATTTCAAAATTATTATTAAAGATAAGTTCCGGCACTCTTTGCTAACCTAGCTTAAAGAGTTATCAAATTCAAAAAACGCTTCTCCGTCCTACTTGATGTTGAGGAAGTAAAAAAGTTATAAGGGAGAACAAGTAAAACTATTTTTTTTATGTTAGAATTGGGGATCTATCCAATTGTTTAATTCCTTTTTTTGATTTTAAAGATAATTTAATAATAATTACAATAGTCAATTTGTAATCAAATTAATATTGTGAATTATAAATTTGAAAATAATAAAAAATATAAAAAATATAATAACTTTTGTATAATGGTGTTATCTCGTAATCGAAATACCCTTTTTATATAATCGGATTGATGATTTATGATCCTTCCCTGAAGCTTGATGCTGGCAGATAGCAATGGATTTCGTCTCGGGGATTCTATTTGTCCGTCAACAATTGATTTCGTCTCGTGAATGGAATTCCAGAGTGATTGCTCCTTTTGTTCAGTTTGATCGTCAAGTTTTAGTTGTTTTTGTTGCTTCCGCTGTTGTTTTTGATTTTGTAATCGCCCCTTTTGTTATTCTTTCAATCGCTCGTTCTTTTTCTTTTTTCTTCTGCCTTCTCCTAGTTGTAGAATGTCAACTGTTTATATAGAGTTGTCGCTTTGATGTATCGTATCCAATTTCTTATTGGTTTGACAACAGAGGTGATATTTGATCTTTTTGAATAAAGAAGATAGCTTGAGAATTTAATTTCTTTTGACTGAATAGGATCTAATTTCAACTGCGTTTGACGTTTTATTGCTTCGTACTACAGTTACTCTTATCGTTTTTTGTGCGCTTTGTAATTATAAGCGACTTAATTTATAATAGAAAATTCTTTTTTTAATTATAATAAGTAATCCGAATTTACTAATTTTAATTTTTTATATATTAGTTTTTTATTATTTATTGCGTTATGGATTATTATTTTTATTTTCAGTAATTATTTTTACTGAACTTTTTAAATTTAGTATCATTTCAATTTATGTACTAATTTTTTTATAGATATTAATAATATTTTATTTATTTATTTTATATTTTTATAATTTATAATTTTTCGGGATTTATCAATAATAACATTTCACATATTTTACATACATGCAAAAATAAAAAGTTCTTTACAATTTTTTTATGCACACAAAAGGATTGTATGGATCACAAAGATGTTTTTTACAAATGTTTTTTACAGAGTTATTATAAAATGATTTTTAAGAATTAAGTCCGATTCTCTTCTCCTGAAGGTCCTGGGAGTTTGTCTTTGCCTGGGAGTCCCCACATTTATATATATTTTTTAATGAATTCAATTTATACAGGTATTCAGTTTAATTTAATCCCATACAAATTTAATTTAAACTATATCCAATTCAACTTAAACTTTATCCAATTTTATTTAAACTTTATACAATTTAATTTAAACTTTACTTTATATAATATATGATATTATTGAAATTAATGAAAAATATGGTATAAATGTCTCATTCACCACGATAAGCACGAGATTGGCACAAATGTAGTATTCAATCAAGAAAGTAGTAATGGTTCCTGTCATCAGAAATACAGCAAAGAATTTGATTACAGCAGATGTATCCGAAAATGATATTGCTCTGACGATCTGCTGCAAAATGAATCAAGTATGGTATTTGTCGATGAATTTTGTATTAGTTGTTTCACAAGACTAAATCACGGAAGAAGCCTTGTGGAAACATCAGCAAAAAAGTGTTCGTGCAAATAAGATCGAAAAACCCTGTATGTTGAGTTAAATATCTTTGAATAGAAAAAAGATTTGTTAAGATCCTAAGATGATGGATAAGTTGATTTTTAAGGTGGAGCTTTCTGTTATACTTAGGCCTTAACGGTTGAAGGTTGCTAATGAATGTGTTTGGTTAGATTTATTTAAATTAACTAAAAAAACGATTAAATTTTAATACTTTTATTTTGGTTCAAAATAAAGTTTACTTTTACAAATGGGTGATATCGATTCTGACTGATAAATTGGATTTTATTAATTATAATTTTTATTTATGAAAAATCCTCTCGCATTTAGGCTCAGAGGTCCTCGATTAAGAAGAAAAATATATTTCACCGCCCTACTTAGCGTGTGAAATATGAACAACAAAAAGAAAAAGGTAATAGGAAAAAGGAAAAAAATACTCATGGCCTGAGTATTTAATTATTTATTTACTACAAACTGTGTCTTGTCTAACAAGACACACCTGTTTTAATTAAGGAATGAAATAAAAAAATGAATATAAGGCTTATTTAAGATCAATACTAGTCTTGTGAACCTTTGGTTCCAAGCTAGTTATATATTATATTATTAATATAAAACTTAATATTAGCAAGACTTTTTTACACTAGTGCAACAAGTATAAAGATTTAATTGTTATTATAAATCAAACCCTTTTACTTAAAACTTTCCACAACTTATCTTTAAAATACTACTAATAAAGAAAATAAAATAACAATGTATATAAAGATACTAAAATTTATTATTATAATAAAAACTTTGTAGCAAATGTGCCACAAGTTTTAAAATAAAAAAAAATTACTTCATAAAAAAAAGCATAAAGTGGTCAGCTTGATGTTTGACTTCACGTACTGGTAATGTCGTTTGGTTATTAGTATCAGCTATCGTATTAAACTTTGATCGATTCTCTAACGTATTAAACTTTAATTGTTTCTCCCGGCGGATTTGCGGGCGATGTTTTCAAAATAATTTTTGCTTCTGTTTCCTTTTTTTGTGTTGTTGATTCCTTAAATACTCTGTCGAGGTTTCGTTGGTCAATCTTGGTAATAGTTTATCCGCTGTGGGTGTGATTTCTACTTGGATGATGTTTTTCTTTGGTTGAATGATTTACTTTCAGTAGGCTAGATTATTGATAAAATTTCAGTAGGCTAAAATGTTGATGAAATTTGGTCTTGTCTGAGTCCGTTTGCTTGAAATATAATTTTTCTTTTAACTCCTTTATAATTTTTTGTCTGCCTTTGTTGCAATTTCTGCTTGCTTTTATATGCTTCTTAAATCTTTCTCTTTTAAAATTGGTAAGCCTCTGTTTCTTATTATAATATTATTATCCTGCTTTTTTTCTATTTTTATCATTTTTTGATATAAAAATTCTTATTAGTTTTCTTTTAATGGTAACTTTATGTTACCATATTATTATTTTTCTTTAAAACATAATTTACAGATAAATAAATAAATATGATCGCTACTAATACTAATACATGTTATTACTATATCTTATCTTATTTATTAATGCTAATATTCATATATTTCATTACTATATCTTTATTATGCTATTTCAGTTCCTTTTGTTTATTATTTATTATTATTTAATTATCGTTTTATTATTTATTATCAGTCAAAATCGATTTTTCTTTAATGCATATATTATATCAAATAAAAAGGTAATACAATGCCACAAATATAAGAAAACAATAACAATATTATAGAGGTTCAATACAACATTAAGGATCACTTGATTAAGAATCACAAATATATAAAAGATCAATACAATGTCAAATGTTTCAATTATGGATTCAATACTATGTCAAATGTTTCGATTATGAATTCATTGATCACTTGGAGGGATTGGGACTGACGTAACTGATGGTGACGGTTTTGGTATATTGGGTGGATTTGGTCGTAGTCTCCACAGATTTATAAAAATATTACATAAATATTTAGGAATTTTTAAATTGGAAATATCAAAAGATTTTCGAAGTTGCTTCCAGTATTTTAATTTTTCAGTAATAAAAATAATCTCTTTCGATTTTTGAAATTTGATTTATTTTGAAAATTTTTTAAAATATTTTTTCAATTTTTCTGAAATATTTCTAGATTATTCTCTTTTTTGTAGGTGTCTCTATTTTAGAGTATTGTTAAGTCTCTTAAATTTGGAGCTAACACTAAGAGCTTAACGGGTAGAAGGTTGACTTTTATGCGTGTTCGTAAAT
>JBBMKC010240987.1:0-10893 GCA_037834085.1 Bipalium vagum
TAATATTTCGACAAATTCATTATGATATAAACCCATTTTGTACACTTAAAGGCCTTGATTCTCACAAGTTCTCATTTCTGTTTCTTCAGACATTTCCCCTCGTGTTTTCAGTCTTGTTACGAAAGCCTCTCGACCGAACGCCCTCCAAATTGGTCCTGGGTTCGTGTGGTATGGGTTCGCTCGAACAATTCCTCTCGTAATTATAATGAGACGTTCTCAACAGAATCTCACAACGACAGCAACGTTTAAATGCACTAGTTAAATATAGTTTTTTTTGGAAATTAGCTTGCTCAGAGGATCGATAAATGAGGTTTGAAAACGCTTTTCACAGAAATAATTTTATTTTCTTTAAAAAAAATAAAACAATGAAATTGTCCGAGGCTAACATATGGAGGAGCGAGGAGAGATCTGGGCATTTCCTCTTTTTTCAGGTGAGCTCAACATTTTTTGAGGAATTTTTCGACAAAGTCCTTTAATTATGAACACTGAAATTACGCTATAGACAGCGAATTAAATGTTTTTTTTAATATTATAAAGAATTTGATCATTACAGTGAGAACGATTATAAAAATTAAATTAATTAAAACATGGTTCGGTAACTAATTGGTCGCAGGTCTGTCAAGACAAAGGAGCCTCTATGGGGAATTTTGGATTTTCAGTATTTTTCCTGCATCTTCTATTTGGTAAAGATTTACGGAAAATTTTGTGATTTTTATTATTTTATTCTTTAAGAAAAATTATTTGATTTTTTTCTGTAAAAGATTTACAATATTGGAAAAAAAACTATCGTATTTTGTTTTAATCAGACCATCTTAGAATAATTTATTGATCTTTATTTTTTGTTGTTTTAATTTGTTTTAATTCACTTGAACGTTTATTAAAGTGTAATATTGTAAAAAATCGATTAAAAATTGTAATTTTAGATTAAATTATCTAATCATAAATATTTGTTTTAATTTTTAAAATATTTTTGCATTTTAAAATAGTAAAAATTTTCTTTTATAATATTTAATAATATAATATTCTTATATAATATTTATACTTACTCCATTCCATAAAAAACCCGATTTGTTAAAACAAACAGTATTTATATTATATTTAAATTATGAAAAGAATAAATCACATTATTTACAAAGTTATGAATGACAAATGTTGTACATTAACCATTAATCCTTTCTGACTAATATTATTTTGCAATATCCAAGATTTACATTCAAAAAGAGATTTCAAGGCTTCAGGCCTAGTTGACCAAAATATCCGTTGTAGTTTTAGTCTCTTCATTTTCTGATTATCATTTAAGAGAGGACAGGTTCTTCGAGGAACAAGTTTCATTCCGTCTGCCTTGATAATTCTGAAAACACTCGTTGAAGGAATATTCGTGTCCTCAGACAGACAAACAATACTACTGGATCGTCGCTTGAAAATGACGAAATGTTTGAATGCATCATATTCGAGCTGGACCTTTCTCATTTTCAGTAAGATCCTCTCATAATGGCTAAGAAATAATATTTTTTGATCATTTGAAAGACCCATCAATTCTAAATTCAATATAATACAGATAAACAAATAACAATTATTACCTATTTTATGAAATAAAAAATCGGGGTTTTTTTATGGAATGGAGTAATTATTATAATTATTATGATTGGATAAATTATGGTGATAAGAAAATTATTATATTGCGTTTTTTATAAACTTACTCCAATAATTATCCGTACAATTATATTGCAAATAATAAAATAACAGTTAAAGAAAAAAATTTGAATGTTTTTAAAAGGCCATTGTTTCTAAATATAATAGTCAATGCTACATATACTGATGAGCAAATGTTTTGGCCACCCTTAAAAAACGTTATATTTAAAAATATATTTGCTTTTTAATCAAATAAACTTATGTATCATGATATATTAAAAATATTAAGTATTCATAAAATTTTCAAGTTAAATATTTTAACATTTGTTTAAATATTCAATTATTTATTTTATACAAGTTCAAATTTATTAGCCACCATATCGGATTTTAAGTAAATCTTTGAATAAATAAGAATTAAATATTTTATTTATAAATTATATATTTAGTTATGAAGATTGAAAACTTCAAAAAAACGAAGTTTTATTTTTACGAGAAGGATGGGCTTATTGTCTTTTTTAATTTCCATTCTCACTTTTTCTACTGGTATCCTCCGATTTTTTTTCATAATTCTTTGAATTATTCTATCTTCTTTGATTTTTGTTAGTCCTCTCCCGTACTAGTATTTACGTTGCTATCACAAGGAAACTTCCAAAATATACTGTACGCTAGATTTCGGACATTTAAGAGTATCTGATATTTGGCCAAGACTACATTTTTCTTTTCTCAGTGTAATAACAAGATTTCGGAAGTCTGTAGAGTATTCTTTTTTCTTTGGATCCATTCAAATAATCAATCAGAAATAGATTTAGAAGTCCTATGAAAACCTTGTAAAGCTATATAAATTAAATAACTCATACTTTTATTTAGACAAATAAAACGTTTAAACAATAATTTTTGAAGATTTAACATAAATATGTTTTATCTTTTAAAAAAGGTTAAGGTCGTACGGATAATTATTGAATATTAATAATGAGAAAAAAATTCTAATTTAGAAATTTTCATTATTAAAAGTCTACACCAACCTTTATAAATAGACCCATTAATAATGATGGTATAATAAAGCCGAAAACTTTTTTAATTCCCCCATTGATTTTCTTTTAAAAATTTATGTTTCAAATATTTTTTTATAATCGTACCGATAATTATTGGAGTAAGTATATATTCAAACTTGACAATTGGTTTTTTGAATATATATTTGTTTGAATGGATTAATTTATATAACATTTGAAAACGTAGAAATTGTTTTACATTTTCTTTGTTTTTAATCTGCAGTTGTTATTAATTTCTAATTGAAATTTTTTGTAGAGGCTATGTCCGAAAAAGGCCAATTACAAAATTTCAAATTTGACAATAAATCAATGATGAATTTGGTATTGATACGGCAAAGGTGCGTCTCGTGCAAAACTGGTTCAAAGCTTGTAGAAGTAGAAATGAGAGTCTGGAAAGTGATGCATGTCGTGGACGTATCTCGGCAATGATGAATTTAAGATCTTCGTACAATGACTCGAGAGTTTGTCAAAGAGCTAGTTTTGAACAAATTTACATCGCATCCACCAATATTGAAACTCGTAAATGAGTGCCTCATAGATTGAACTATTTTCAGCGTTTTTTTTTATTTTCAGCTTTTGTAATGAAAAATGAATTGTATACAATATTGGAAATACAGACATTGGAAAATTCAACCTCAGTTTTAAAAACCCAAATAAGAACGCAACTTTCACTAATTTTCTTAAATCAGAAAAAAGCTATGGCATCAGATTTTACAAATTTTTCATTTACAGAAATGTGTTACTTGTCACCGATCATATTTAGAATAAGACACTTTCTTGTCTTCTGAGATTTTTGATAAAGCACTTGTCAGTTTGAAAACGCATTTATTTTCCTACGAACGTGAAACCATGCTAATTTAATAAAATTAAAATTATTAAATTTATTTTCAAATTTATCTCTGTTATTATATTAAAACAAAATTAATTATGTTTATTGATTCATTATAGTTGACGTGCCTAAAAAATTTTGTTTAAATTAATTAACTAACATTTTTCTAATTTTTTAATTTAATTTTAAAATACATAGTTATGATGGTAATTTTTGTATTACTTTATGAAAAAGAATGTTAAAGTAAGATAATTTATATATTTCCATCCACAAATGAATCGAAGACAATTTTTTTCGATGAAAGCCAGTGTATCAAATTTTTGTTGAATCAAAATATTTTAAACAACTCCATAAAAATATATCAATTTTGTACCAAACCTTTAAAACTGAAAATGAAAAAAGCTTTGTGGAGATTTACAATTTTTAAATTTTACTAGATCTCTATATCAATTAGGAAGAATTCAATTTTCATTGGTCACAGGACTAAGAGTTCAAAAATGTTGATGGTGGCATAGTTTTGGCTTTGAAAAGCCTCAATTCTAGAACAAACCGGTTGCAGTTCAAATACAGAAATTTGGTATTCAGACTATTCTGCCCTGGCACCTGATTCATATATTAACCATGTTTATTTCTATGAATATAATTGGTAAAAATAAATTTTGTTTCAGATAAAGTTATTCATATTTGGTTGTAACTAATTTCCGTTGTTACTTTAATAATTGTTTTAAATATTTATTTAGATCATTTTTAGCGTAATAGTTAATAAATTATATAGTTTGGTCTATTTCAGATCGTCTCCACTTTTAAAATTCACTCGACCTTGTCTCGAAAACACTGTTGAACCACTTTCCAGTTTTTTTAATTTCGGAACATGGTGTTTCAATCCTTTTATACTTAAGCTTATGACACCTCGATGTACAACATAAATATCTGAGACAGCTGCAGCCTTCCGACTTCGTTAAAAGAAAATAAAAATCGATGTCTAAACTGTTTTATTAAATCATATTGGTATTGAATTTCTATAATCGATAGCAATAAATAAAATCATTTGATTTTCTAGTTTTCAAAAGGACTCTGGACTAAATTTGATTTTTCAATAGTAAAAAATATTGTGGTAAAACAATTATAAATATTAATTAAATTATTATATTATATTATTAATTATTATATTAAATAAATATATTATTTTTAAAAAAATAAATACTTAAAATACATCTTTTAAAAAGAAAATGTATTATAAAAATATTATATTTTTTTAAAATAAATATTATGAAAATATAAAAATTTTTTTTTTTATTAATTTTTTTGTAATAAAAATTTAAAAATTTAAGACTTATTATGAAAAAATAATAACGTAAGGTAGACAGAGATTTTTTGCTAACAATGATAATTTTCTATTTCTTCATATTTCCTTTGTTCCTATCTGTTATTTATGAATTAATAATTATTTTCATTTTAAAAATAAATCTAAAAAAACTCCATAATGATAAAATATTGTTTAAATATATCAGAAAAAATTTCTTTCTTCGTATTGTGACCAGCTGAAATCTTCCTGTTTTGTTGAAGCGACGTATCTTAGAGATTAGATAATGGAATAAGAAATGGAAAGCAAATATGTATGTTCATATTCAAAGATAGGTCGGCTTACTATAAATATAATGAACTAAAATAATAATTATCAATTTTTTACTAATTAAAAATAATCTCTGTTATTAAGCAAAAGAAAATGAGTTGCCAAATTATCTTTCTTTGTTTAATAATCAATTATGTTTATTTATTTTGAATTAACACTTAACTTTTATTGATTTATTAATGCTTTATTCTTTAATGATAAAGTTAACGATTTAATGCAAGCTACAAACTAACTACTTTACTATTAGTTGTTGTAGTTAGCCAATCGGAACGATAATAACTTTTATTATCATTACATACAGTTTTTTGAAACTCGATAAAACGTTCAAATTTTACCAAATAAATAATAAAAAATTTACTCAACAACAATTTGAATGAACTAATCAAAGTGATCATCGGGGTTCAAGCGAATCACAATTATTAGGTTTACAACTATGACTCCGGCTTTTTTTAAAATGATAATAAAAATTTTGTTTGCATATATATCCAAATTATTTTGAATTGATTTATAAACAAAAATATCATTTAATTAATAATATCACGAGACAGTTGTTTTAATATTCCTTGTTTAAATATTATAGTGATTCAAAATGTCTATATTCATCCCAAATAAGCGACATTTGCGGGAAGTAATTCTACATTACTTAATTGCGAAGAAAACTGTAGCGGAAACGTATCGCTTGCTTCGAGATACCTATGGAGAACATGCTCCTTCGATGACCACATGTAAAGATTGGTTTTAACGTTTTAAAAATGCTCAATATGATACGAACGACAAGCAGCATGGAAAGCCACAAAAATAATGTGAAGATAGAGATTTGAGAAGGCTGTTGGACAAAGACCCATGCCAAACATAATGTGATCTGGCTGTCGCATTAAACGTGACTCAACAATGCATTTCAAAAACTCTGGCAGCTTTAGAAATTATTCGAAAATTAGCAATTTGGATCCCACATGAATTGACAGAAAGATGCATTGAACGGCAAAAAAAACAATTGTGATGTCCTTCTTCAGAGATAAAAAATGAAAAGTTTTTTTGCATTAAATTATCACAGGAGACGAAAAATGGGTTTTATGACAATCCAAAACGCAAAGCAGCTTTGGTGATGCCAGATGAACCCGCTCCACCAACACAGAAACAAAATTTCCACGGTTTGAAAGTTATGTTGTGTATCTGGTGGGATCAGAAAGGAGTGACCTATTATGAATTTTTAAAATCTTCTCAAACACTAACTGATGAACTTTATCGATCACAATTAATTCATTTGAAGCAAGCTTTGAATGAAAAACCACCGGAATGGGTGACTAGACACAAAAAGATAATTTTACAGCATAATAACGCAAAACTAAACGTTAATTCAGTTGTAAATAATTACTTAGAAGGTACAAAGTGAGAGGTCTTACCTCACGCGCCCTATTCACCAGACATCGCTCCTTTGGATTACCATTTGTTCCGCTCTTTGCAATCAGCACTTTCCGGAGAGCAGTTCAGTTCCCTTGAATACCTCCAAAGTGGGATTGACAGCTGGATTTCATCAAAAGAGCCAGAGTTTTTCTTTCATGGAATTCATTCGATACCTGAAATGTGCACAAAGGTTGTAGCTTCCAATGGAACATATTTTCAATAAATGTTCTTAAATAAATGTCTTTGTTTTCTTATTAAAAAAAGCCGGATTCATAGTTGTACACCTAATAATATAAACAATAATTGTCAATAAAGTAATTGCTTTAGAATAGATTAATGACACAATAAGATGTTAAAACAGAATGGGACATAATAAATTAAAAAATAAGAATAAAGATACCAATACGAGATTTAACCTTTCCCTAGACATTCAGCTAGACACCATTCGGTCATCTAGAAACAACCGAATCGCACAAGATCGGTTGGTTGACAATAATAATTAAATCCATCAGACTTACCAGAATTAAAATGAATGAAATATATCTTCGTTGACTGCTTCAGATCAATTTCTCTACACAATAACAACTTTCGATTTAATAATTTCTTTCTTTTACAAACACGACTAAGTCTAACATTCACTTCTCCACAGAATAACAATCAACTTTTTCCCAATAAATATTCTTCAACAATTCGGGCAAGAAATAAGAGTTTATTCTTAAAGGACAATATGAATTTTACTTGTAATTTGAGCGGGATTCCAGAAGATGTAAACTTGGTGAAGATAATGTCGATAGACGAGCTGAAAAATGCAGATGCAGTTTACTATAAGATGCAGTGATGTCCAGATTGAAGATACAAGGATATAGAAATGGATTTTCTCATAGACACAGGATCAAAAATAAATGTGATGAGCGCAGAACTATTTCACTGATTTCAAAACACAAAGATGATTAAAAGCATTGAAAAATTAAGATGTGCAAACGAGACCAAGTTTAAATTGCTAAGAAAAGCTGAAGTAAACGTAAAGGTCGGTGACAAAATGAGAGATATTACTTTCAGGATAGTGGATCACATCACACCTAACATAATTGGAGGTGTTGAACCGTAGCAGTAATAGAAGTGCAGACAACCACAAGAAATGGAAAGTCACGTATGCAATATTGAAACGAAGTTTGAAAGAATAAAGGCTGATAGAAACTATAAGGAACAACCATAATGTCTTTATGGCAGATAAACAGGACATTGTGTGCTGTTGAGACAAAAGATTCTGACAAAAGAAAATCCCATTGGTGTAAAATCATGGAAAAAACCATTTGAAAAATAAAATACCTGAAATAATAAGATACCTTTATGAAAATAAAATCGTAAGAAGATGCAATTCTCCTTAGAATAAACCACTCGTTTGTCTTCGCAAGAATGAAAATAATTGAAAGGAAAAATCGAAGAAGAAAACAACATTCGCTACAAAATTAGGCCAATATTGTTTTAACAGAATGCCTTTCGGGATAGCAGCAGCACTGGGAATAAGATGCTCCGAAATAACTGGATTCTAAAGTTTGATGCTCCTAATTAGATACATACTGATTATGGGAAACTTTTAGAGTCCCAAGAATTTTAAAAACTGACAGTAGATATAGGAGCAGACTTGATTTTCTCTAACCCGTACCATAAGTCAAATAGAATCGTTGAACGACAGTTCCGTACCATTAGAGAGTATATAAACAAAACTATAGAAAGAAAATCAACTGGGCAGAGATTTTACCAGAAATTAAGCTAACTTTAAACTCATCCGCACAGAAGAAAAAACGTATGAGTCCGGTTGAATTAATTTCGGGTCAAAAATAAATAGAGAAATATAGTTCAGTAGTACTCCAATAGATAGAGAGGAAACCATTCAGAAAATCACACATCATAAGAGTTGAGAAGGAAGAACTTTACAGTCGGAGACGTAATCATGGTTAGAAAAGAAGTTAGAATAAAAGGTCAAGATCAATACGAGGGACCCTTCGAAATCAAAAAGAAGATCCATGACAGATGTTACTTCAATGACATACATTGAAAAGATCAAAAAATTCTTTTAAAAGGTGGATACGAGGATTAAAAAACTAAAAGTAATTTTAATTAATTATTAATTATAATTTATTATTTTAACTAAATAATTTATTTATTTAAATAATTATTAGTAAAATATATATTTGGAAATGAGTTTTCATAATTTATCAAATGATATAAATGTAACTAAAAATAAGATTAATTGAAAAGTTGGCAGCTGGTATATTAATAAAAGTAAATAATTTATTAACAGGAACTAAATACAGTCAACCCTCCAAAGTTTGCTATGCAATTATGAAAATAATTATGGAAAACATTAGAGGGTTTACTGTGTTATAGAATTTTTACCGATTTTTTTGTCATTCAGTAGCGGTTCTGTTGAAGCTTTAGGTTGTTTCTAGCAATGCCCATTCTGATCTCTGAAATTCTTTTTGTTCCAATGTAGTTATTAGTCGCAAAGAAATGCATTTAATTAGATTGATATGATTGAATGTGAGCCATTGTTGACAGGAGTGCAGTTGTTGATGTATTGAAATCCCTTGAAATGTTTGATTACCTCCGTTATCATCGTTTTCACGACATTTAACCAATAAACAATTTCAACCTCAAGCTTGCACTGATTATGTAAAACAATTATAGATAAAAAAATATTATTGATTTCTTAATATTTAAAAATAAATCAATTATAAAAAACTAATATTAATAATATAATATATTATTCAAATGAGACATAAAAATATAAAAAATTAGTTTTAATGCAAAAATCTTTGTTGACAACTTTTATTCAGAACTTACAGACGAAAGTATTAAAACATTCATATTTATTTAGCTTAATAAATAAATTATCGATAAAATGTGAAACTTGGATAAATAAAATATTGATTAATAAATTTAATAAAATTATAAAAAATTTTTATCACTTTAAAATATTATAAAATATTATATAAAATATTAATATACACACTGAGTAATAAGTACTTTGAAATTATTATTTTAAAAGAATCCATTAAAGATATCGATCAAAAAAATGATCAATAATTTGATATTACTGTACGGAGTTATGAAGTGGAATTTTAGTATGATTCATCACTCAGAGTATTAACGGTTTAATTTTGTATTGTTCATATCTATATATCGTCTGCGATTTTCACGATGAACAAATCAGTTCTGCAAAGAGTTTGCATCAAATTTTAAGTTTCAAAATGAATTCCCTCTGCCGATTTGCTAAAAATGGGACCTTTTCACAGTCGGTATTTCAGTTGATTTTTTTTTAATTTATATGTATTACTATTATTTTATATTATCATTATGTATGATCATTGTTCGTCCAGAGAATGTTGTATATTTTCCACGTTTGATCATTATGTCTTGTCGAAATTCTGAAATAATAATTGCCAAAAATATGCCACCAGCTCGTGGCATTCTCTGAGACTCTAAGTCCAGACAAGATAAAGCAAACCGAATCCTATCTATATATATATATATAATTAGACAACGAAACTCTCTGGACAGAAAGTGTCAGATGAGAATTACAATAATTAGAATGGATCTAAGGAATTTCAGCTGGAAATGGGAAAAATTCTATGAAGAAACAAATCTCATTACATTTATCAGATTTATCAAACTCCAAACAGATTAACAGCATTGAAACAAAACCAGGAATTTTAATATTTCCCCTTTGCTTCAATTATGGAATATTTGTTGACAAATCTAACCCAATGCCATAATTAATTAATAAGCTATAAAATAGAGCTTGTTTAGAGAGTTTCGTAACAATTTTATTAATTTAATTAATTTTGTTTTAATTAATCATCAATATTTTTACGAATTTCCCATTATGGTATTAATGTCATTAATATATTATTATTATTATTACTACTATTATTATTTCATTATTTCATTATTTTCATCCAAATCTCGATCGAGAATGAGTTCAAAACTAATTATGAATTTTATTCAAATACAATTTTTAATTAAAATAATTGAAAAAAAATGTTGTAATTTAAAGAATTAAATTTAAAGTAATTAGAAAATTTTCTCTTCAAATACATTTACTAATTATTAAAGTTAAGACAAAAATTAATTTAAAGAATTGAATTTTTTGCAATTTTAAGTAATTTTAGTTGAATTAAAGTATTTTTAAATTAAATTTATTATTATTATTATTATTATTATTATTATTATATTATTATTATTATTATTATTATAATTATTATAATTATTATTATTATTATTATTATTATTATATTATTATTATTATTATTATTATTATTATTATTATTATTATTATTATT
>JBBMKC010240998.1:0-10892 GCA_037834085.1 Bipalium vagum
TTATGTTAAATAAAAATTATAATATTCGTGCATCTCTTTCTATGCTAGTCTCACTACTTATTGGGCGCACCACGTATTCACAACAAAAATCACTTAACAATAATAATGTTCTATTTAATTCTTCGTTTGCTGTTTCTTTTCGTCGTCACTGTCGTATACTTTTGGTTCTTTATTTTGTTCTCCAGTTTTCCTCCGTCACCTGAGCGGAATAATTGAATCTGTGGCTGCTTTCAATACCAATCCAACAAGCTCTCTCTGTGTGACATATCCGCTCTCCTTTTCCATTATGATAATGAAATTCCAGGAGCTTTAATTATTCAGCACGACCCAAACGTGTTCACACGATCTAAATAATTAAATGAACTTAAAAAAATGTTTCTTAAGAAAATCCTCAATGAAAAAAAAATTTATATGGAAAGTGGCAATTATATTTTATCATTTGTTGTAATAATAATAATTATTATTATCATCATTATGATAAAAATAATAATAAAAAATCTAACTTTTTAATATAGAAGAATCCAAATAATAGTCTTGGGTACAAAAAAATGTAAATACTGAAATCTTCCAAAAAATATAAGTCTTCTTTCACAAAACCCGTCTTCCTAAATAATCTTTAGTACTCTTCCCAAAAATGTTTTGATTGTTCCACGAAATAAATAATCTCTTCAATAATCTTCAATAAAAAATTATCTTGCACGAAATTAACAATCTTCAATAATTATTCACGCGATTTCCTTGGGTGAATTTTTGGACATAAACGTCTTCTTATACAGTCGTAGAGATTGGTCTACGATCACCAATCTCTCTATTTCCCTTAAAAATCTATAAATTTCAAATTTACCGAGATAAAGGTACTTCTGATATCCTAAAAAAATAATGTATTGTCCCTACGTCGAGATTTTGATAAATTATTAATAGTACTTTATTATAATAAAAGTACATTTTAATTAATACTATTATTCACAGCCTTTAAGGTTTGTGCCTTTGGCAGACCCAACAAAATAAGCAAGGTAATAATAATAATTTTTAATAATAATAATTAATAAGCTGAGGATGCGGTCCCAACAGAAAGATAGCTAACCTAAAGGAATTCATTTTAATTTAATACACCATCTAAATTTTATCATAAACCAATAATCTTTATGGGATTTATCACTCTCCTCAATATTTTAATGACAATAGAAATTGTTACTGATATACCCTATCAAAGAAACTTTAGCTCGCAAATCAATAACTCCTCACTATACAATGCTGTGTTCGTTCACTACGCCGATACAAATTTAGACAAAGAAAATATTGTTGCAATTACTTCGAGGACGAATTTTGGTGATTTTAATTTTTTATTGCCACCAAATTTTATACATCAAAGTCTCGACGCGGAGACTTCGGTGTATTGCTTTGAAAATCATTAAAATTTAATATCAAAGTTTTAAAATTTTATTCTTATCACTAATATTATTATTATTACCATCAGCTTTGTGCCTTTGACCAGCCCAACAAAATTAAACAGTGCATTTTCCGAAATTTTTTATTGAGCAAGTTCTTAGCACATATTTTCTTCCTTTCCTTAAGTTTAAAATATTGATAATTAATGTTATGCGGTTAATTTTAGATTTCATAAAAATCAAGGAACCCTTTTTTGTGTAGACAAAAATATGATAAGTTTCTTTAGTCATAATACAAAAGAGCAAATATGAACTGGAGAATGAAGTTTGGAAATCCAAGATTAAATACTTCATTTTAAAGTCCGATTTCTATTTCTTGTGCCGCATTATTAAACCACTCAAAATATCTGAAATCGAAACGTTAAATCTTGTAAAATCAAATGAGGGTTAGTAAGCATTTAAATTGTTGTAACACTCATGTAAATTAAGTCTAAAATATTCGAAGCCTGTCGAATAAAACAGACAATCTTCGACCCAATAAATATGGAAAGCAACCAAATTTAAATAAAAGTTTTTTCGAGAAATCGTGAGTACACATAATGACCAAATGTATTCCTTTACTTAAATCGTAAGTTGAGGTGACATTATATTGATTGAACTTATCAATAAAAATGCCAAGGTATTTTTCAGTAACTCTTACTTAATTGATCCAAATATTGTAATAGATATAATTCTAAGATTTGTTAATTACAATAGGTTGCACCATGTAATCATCAGGACCTTTTGAAATATCTTGGAAAAATCGATTAGGAAACACTGTAATTTCACAAAGATGAATGTTGTACCAACAGCTTTCTTGAAAAATATTTTTTGACTAAAGTAAAAATGTTTTAAAATATTGTTCTCTTTATTACTCGTTCTTGACAGGAACATTAACTCTTAAAAAGAATTATGGTAATAAAACAGTTACGAACGCATCTATTGCAATTATAGCAATATATCAGACTTTTTCTTTTTAATCCAGTATTTTCAAATAATTTAAAGCAGATCTGTGGTTACTGTTTCGTGCTAGAATCACAGTACCAGAACATTCAAATAAAATTATCGAATTTCAATGGTTTTACAGTCATACTGAAAATGCGATCAACCAGTAAATCAAAGCGGATAACCGATAATTGAAAGAAATACAATTGATATACAAATATTGATTAATCAATAGAAAATTAATTTTAAAGTAAAAATCCATTTCTCTTCGATTAGCATTAATAATCGTTGTATATTTTATTTTTCAGCTCGTGTGAATTAATCGTGCATTAAATTGGCTTTCTAATGAAAAGTACTGATTTTTATGCCTGTGTCCAAATATCGGTTCACTATGAGTTTCATTAACACCGTAATTCGAATATTTTCATCAGACCTGGTCACCCTCTCTTCGCCTAGAAACATTAGTCACTGGCAGTCATTCAAGTAATTCAATACGGCCATAAGAAAATTATGATAAGCTGATGACTGAGACCCGTTTGTTAAATTGCCTCGATTTGGGCAGTTTACCATTCGTCTTCATTGACAAATTTTCAAAACAAAACAACATATTGTCGAGTAAATTAATTTACAAACCCCACTTTTCGTTACATTGTTACATTTCGAAAACTGGCTACATTTAGTTCTTAATTGGTAAACAAAGTAATTATTTAAACAAAGACATTATTTAAACAAGGTTTTAATTAAAATCAACGGTTCGGTCATTTCAATGACGTCAGTTTCTTTGTATCTTATTAAATAGAATGAATGAAAATAAAATAAAAAAATCAAGAAAGCAAAAAAAAAGAAAAAAATCGATCGATTTTTTTTAATGTAACATTTTTTCGAGGTTACATCCTCAAATCTTAGACAAATGATAAAGTTTCCAAGTGTTTATGAAAAAATCCATACTTGAAATTGATTAAAGTTAAAATTTTTGTTATAATGATTTTCTAATATTTAAAAATTATTTTTATGGATTGTTTAAAACAAATTATTCTGAACATGTGCAAAATAGGAAAATATTTTCGCGTTTAGAAACCAGAAAAATGAAAATTAATTCAAACTTAATTTATTTGAAATCAAGGTAACTGTATTTCAACTATAGGCCTAATCCTCAAATCGTTGATATTGGAGGGTATTAAGAGTTACGTATTTTGGAAATATGAAACCTTAAAATCCAAGAAATTTAAAATGCTCATAATAATTTTGATAATTTTACAAAAAGTTATATTTTATCATTTTGTCATATGTTCCTTTTAAAAAATTATTTTATATTATTTAATAAAATACTTAGGGATTGTAAAGCGTCAAAATTTTGGGCTTTGACCAGCAAAAAAGGAAAAGACAACTTTCAAAATTTTTTTATTGCCTCTCAGGAAAGCAATATTTTAACGAATGTTTTCACAAGTTGATTGGGAGTTATTTGGGAGTTCTGAAAAAATGAAAACTCAGAAATTGGAACAACTTTCTTAATTTTTCAGGATAATTTTGATAATCTTTGATGATAATTCAAATGGTCACAAAAATGTTCTTTATTTTCCAATCATTTTAATTTAAACAAAAATTTTAATTTTTTATTGCTGTTTTTGAAACACCCCGTGTTTTATGAGCACGTTTTTAAAAAAAAATCAATTAAACTTTATTTTATATTATGCGCAAATGAATCAAAGTAATCACAATGAAACTTTTTTATCTCAATGATACAACTCACAAATTTTGAAATCACAGCGAAAATATAAGTTATCAATGAATAATAATGATTCTGTGACTAAAAATCAATCGATTTATTAAGTTTAAGAAAATCATTAATTAAAGAATTATAAATTTTTAAACGAAAATAACGAAAAATAGAACTTCTCAACGTTAGAGCTCAATGATTCCCCGAGTCGCGTGTTAGGCCCTTTACGGTCACCTACTCATTTGAAAATCCTATCGTCGGGTCATTCTGAATATTCAAAATTTGTGACGAAATTTACTAAATTCATTGGAATCTCCTCCAACAAAATAAAAATCTTATATTTTTTTATATGCAAGCGGGAAAATAATTTTTGGCCCTAACAGAAATTTTCACATCTCTGTTTTCATTGATTATGCTAAAGACATTGCAGAAACAATCCAGATATTTTTTGTTATGTTTGTCGGTAGTTTAATACAAAATTAAAGAGACGTTCAATCATATTAGATTTTAGTCACACTGTTGTTTTTCTTTCTCTTATGTCAATAACGTGCTCGATTAATTAAATCAAAATAATCACAATAAAAATTTATGGGATCAGTACACGAGTGCACAACCAAAAAAAATTTCCAAAAGAAAACACATAACAAGTGATGACAGTAAAAAATCGATCACAACTCTCAAGTTTCACTGAAAATAACATTAAAATTAGTAATCAATGATTATGAAAACCAAAAATTCAAGTATCACAAATAATCGGTAAATTTAAAGCTGCTAATGATCCAAATTATATGTGATCAATAATTTCTAAAAAGGACAATAGAAATAAATGAATGAGAATCTCACCGCTTTGTTGATGATGGGTTATCTGGTCTTTAGATGAGCCCAAACCGGTTCGCTCTTAAACATCCAAACCACACAGGACACATGATAGACTCATGTCGCATAGCAATTATGATTAAATGATAAAGACCTGTAAAATAGATTAAATTTCTTCTGACGCAAATAACAATTCGCATTTCTTAATAAATTTCTGGGCAGTCCATTGAGGACTTCAAAGAATTTTATATTGATCAAACGACTACTCAGTCGCGAAATATTTTTACTATTCTCCTTAACTGAAATATGTAACTTTTGATCGAAATCACCAACTCATCCATTTCTAATGATGTGTTCGTTTTACTATCAGTTACACAAATTTAAACTCGAATGAATCAAAACCCACACAGTTAAATTTTATCTCTTTGCGCTCCCTAAATTGAATCAAGACAATCACAATAAAACTTTATTAAATACTTCAAAAACACACATCACACAATCACAATAAAATCAGCGAGACAAAATCGATTAAGCGTCTAAAAATCAAAACCAGCAACATGTTCAAACCCTTTTTTTATCAAACTGTGAAATTAATTAATCGTGAAATATTATCATAAAAAAGAACAATAATTAAAGACAAAATTCAATATGAACTGTGACTCCAATGAAATTAAAATAAAGATTGAACAAAACAAAAAAAAACAAAAATCGATATTATTCTCACCCGCAACGACAACGGACCCCAGGGTTGTCCTCTAGATCATTTTCAGGTCACCTAGAGATTCCTAAGCTCGCTGGGTCTCATTGTTATATCCTCTTGCATGTTCGTCATAAAAAAACAAGAGGAGTTACTGGAATCTCTGCAATTTAAGTTCCTCCGCTAATAACTTTTTCTGTAATTGAAAATATCGTTCGAACCTGTTTTTATATTTTTCTGGGTGGCTTTCTGGGAATAGCCATCTCTTTATATACTCGTAGATATTAGTCTACGATCATCAATCCCTACGCTTTAAGACGGTTATTTCCTTCAATAGCTCTTTAATTCTAACTAGCCGAGATAAAGTTAGGGGAAAATTAATTAAAAATATAATTTATTGTTTCCGCAACGGGACAATCCTTTTGTAAATATCTTATTACCATCATATATCAAAATCTCGACGCCGAGATCTTGATATATTACTTCTGGTAATATTTTTACTACTTAGAAAAGTTTTTAAATAAATAATAATAATAATAATATTATTATTAAACAATAACTCCAGGGTTTTTGCCTTTGGCAACCCAACAATGTTAAATCAGTCCCTAATTACGGGCATGATCTAAACTTGGAACATCGAAATTCGATATTGTCAAAATTAGACAATCATAAATAAAAAATATATTTTATTATTATTATAATCATTCAAAGCCTTTCGCGGTTTATAATTTGAAGGAATGTCTTTGGACAACCCAAATATATTTTTCACATATACCTTCGATGTCCACTGGGTGATCAGTAGAAATAATGGGTATCTCATGCCATCTGTGCAGCATGCTCCAGTGGTTTTCGTGATTGGATAAACAAACGGAAAAAGTCAATACTATTTGCTGTATCAATGGCATTGTATGAGCCAAGATACCATCAAAGTGAGTGTATGATCGAAAAATATAAGAGGATAAAAGAAGTAGGGCGCAGTTCCCTCTTTTGGTCGACCCAGATTAAATATTTTTGCCACACCTTCATATTAAGTTAGGATTAATGGAAAATCTTGTAAAAGCCATGACCAAGACAAATGCTGCAAGTTTTCAGTACTTGTTTGTGAAATTTCCAAAAATTAGTGCTGCTAAGCTGAAGGAATGATTTCTTGGAGGGGTACAAATCAGGGAAGTTCTATGTGACGAAGAATTTCAACTATCCTTTAAGTAATCTTGAAGGTGAAGTATAAATGGCATTTCAGACGGTATATGAAGATTTTCTTGGAAACCACAAGTGGTTGTGTACATAGGAGTTGACAATATGTTAAAGGAATATCAGACAATTGACTGCCTCATGTCGATAAAAGTGTATTTTCTTAAATTACATTGCAAATGGTTTCTGAAAATCCTGGAACAGTAAGTGATGGACAAGGTGAACTGTTTCACCAGGACATGCAGTGCATGGAACATCATTATAAAGGTTTTTGGAATGAAAGCATGGTAACAGACTTATGTTGGATGCTGTACGGAGTTGACAGAACATATAAAAGAACCTCTTATTCCGACCCCTTTGTTGCAGATAACACAGTCACGTGAAATATTCGTTTCCATAGAAATACAATTCAAATCTTAAATTAGCCATAATATAAAATCATGACGTGCTAAAGCAAAGCTGATAGTTATTTTGGAATCAGCGTCAAAAACGCGTCTAGAAAAAAATGATTTTATTTATAATGAGAAGTTATTTTTTGTTGACCGATGTTATTGATTATTATTGACAATTATAAATATTTTTGAGACAAATTTTACAATTTTCCAAAGAATTTTAAAAAACAATTTATACAAAAAACCAAATTGACAAAAATTTGTTTTAATTAACTCAGAATTTTACAACGTGCTATTTTTCTTTTAATTGAATCTTTAATTTTCTCTTAATTGAAGCTGCAACTATTAATTTGTATTTGGAAAAAGAAAAATTAATAATCAATTTAAATCATAAAAATATTTTTTTATTTATATTTAATTTTTTTTAATAATTTTTTTCTTTTGTGAATGAAAAAAGTCAACTGTAAAATTTGATAATGGTAAAAATAATATCATTTCTGATAATAAAAATATTTATATTTTCAGATAAATAATTAATATAATTTTATATTTTATTATTATCAAGTTAATGGAAAATTATTATTTCTTTTATATTATTTTTATTATTTATACAAGCTTTAAAACAAAAATATATTAAGATTTCGATTGATATTTTTATAATTATTGATTTATTGAGTTGGCCAAAGGGACATTTATTCAAGTTATTAAAGTCGGTAATGAGTCTGAATAGTTATAATATTAATAAAATATTTTTAAAATTTAATTTTTAAATTTTAAAAGCCGTAAAAACGCACGAGCTAAGCATTATGAATTCATTTTAGTATTAATAAAAGGAACAGATTTATGAGGATAGGTTAGGATAAAACCTTTTTTATTTTTTTTGGTTTGTTTGAATAATATAAGTCGGCGTAAATTCGAAGATATTTACTGAATGAATTTAAATTAATGCAGAGGTTTCTTTCTGTCAATCTTGTGTGCGCATTTTATTTTAGATAATTATTTTATTATTATTTTCAAAAGCAATCAGGTCCCAATTGAGAAATTTTATTTTATTAAAAATCAATCAGTGCTGAAAACAACTATTGATGAAATATTAATGAATGCCAATAATGTTTCTGTTTAGAATTGTTTTAAGTCAAAAACAGAAAAATGAAAATTTCTTCTTCTCCTTGTGGAGGTGATAAATTATTAATCCAAGTCCTCATAGTTGAGGACTGAAAACCCGGTATTGATTTCAAGCCACAAATTGAAAAACAATGGCTGATGCTGGACTTGGTGCATAATTGTCAAACAAGGACCAATTCTCTGATCGAGGTAATCCGAAAGAACCAGGAATGAGGACAGAGTTATTTAGGGTGTCTAGGTTAATTTTCGATTTTTACCATCTAATAGTTTTCTCTATTTCTATTTAGAAAAGGAATGATATTAAAAATACCATTGCATATCATTTTTAAAGATAAACGTCATGAATTTTGGGTTCTTTCTGGAGGCTTTAGTGATAAATTGGCGAGAATTTTGAACTTTAATTATTTTGAACGTGTTTTTAACTATAAATTCGTACGTTGTTTAAATAATCATAAGTCCGCATCATTTAAATTTCCAAATCAACGAGCCATGTCCAAAGAATTTGAAGTAGGATCAAGCATTATGCACGGTTTGCCCGCAGGACGAGATTGTAAAGAAATTTCAGAGTTTAATAATATCCTGTTACAAAGAGTGTACAATGTCAAGAAGATTTATGATGTAAATCTTGATGTTGCATCACCCAAAAGAAAAGAACATAAACTGCAGAAAGATTGAATAAGTCCTACTATGGTTCAGAATATCCAGAAAAGTCATCGAGGTAGATTGCAAGAGAACTGGATATATCGGAAAAAATGGTTAGAAAGATTGTTGCGATAGATACGAAATATAGATCATATGCCCTTAGAAGTTCTTGACACAGAAAAAATCAAAAGAAAGACGTTTGGAAAGAGCTAGGAAACTTTTAGCAAAATTGAAAAAATCCGAAAGAAAAAAGTCACTCGTTTTTTTCACTGAAGAAAAGTACTTTCGGCAGGATCAGAAAGTAAACAGAAGACATAACAACAGAAGGCTCTGTCAGAGTGTTGTCAATATTCAAATAATGATGAAAACAAAATTTCCGGTTATAGTCAGGATCTTGAGTGTTGTCGACAATGAAGGGGATTTCATGGATCTGTATTTCTTCTCTCAAGGCTTAAAGATAAACAGTGATTTATACTTGAAAGTTTTGAAGGACACCGTTGTGCCATGGATAAAGAATGTGACCAATGGACGTAATTTTATATACCAACAGGACTGTGTACCAGCACAGTCCGCCAAGAAGGTTCAAGATTTTCTCTGGGTTAATGTTCCTGAGTTCCGGCCAAAGTATATGTAGCCTCCCTGCTCACCAGACATTATTCCTTTAAATTATTATGTATGGAGCATTCGCGAAAGAGATGTTAATAATAAGCCTCATTCGACTTTTGGCTCTTTAAAGGTATAGATGTGCAAAATATTTCTGTCACTGGATAACGTTAACCTAATTAGAGCTTGTCCCAAATTTAGAGGTCGAGTTGAAGCAATTATTGGTGTTAAAGGAGATTTTTCGAACATTCTCAATTTTAAATGATTATCTTTATGTATTTTTGACTCTAAAGATATTATTTGATTGGTTTAACAATATTTTTTTTCTTACAAAAACAACATTTGTTGCCAATTTATCGCACGCACCCTGTATATCTGTAGCTCGCCAAATAGTGTCCAGGACATAGGAATTGTCAAGACAAATTATTCCAGTCATCTGTCTGTCAATCTTCAACGTTTATAAAGTGATATGTCAATATTATATTGGATTGTTCGGAAAATCACTTCACTTTTTCATACCTATAATTAAATATTAATTGAAAGCACCTAGGTCATTTTAAGGGCCTGGATACTCAAACTGCCTGGTAGATGTCAGAAGGCCTTGGAACAAAAAGGACAATACATCATTGATTAAAATATCTTTGATAACTTTTAGTCTTACTTTTTAATAAGAAATGCGAAGTGACTTTCCGAACAACCGGAAATTGATGATTTGTTTCAAATTATTTTTGTCCATTGCGTCAGTTGTCAAAGTTGAAATCAACCTTAAATCACCTTTGACAACGCTAAACGATTTCCTAGATGAAAGGACTTTTCATCGGGTACCATCTTATCTACATAAAAATGATCATGATAAAGGTCTTTACATTTTACATAATCAAAATCGTTATATTTCTTATTCTGGTGCTTTTGTTTTATTGTATAAAAATCGATAAGAAAAAAAAATTTTTCAGACAACAATTGTAATAAATAAATTTATTTCCCAGCCAGGTAGAGTGCCTTTCTTTTCCAAATCACAGCGATAAATTCACTCTACAAAACAAACAATTCATATTTCGTTGAGATTTGGTGGTTACCTCAGAACCTGTTGTCGCCAACTGACGACCTTTAACAATTATAGATTCTTCTGTTTGACCAGTGGATCAGACTTTAAAACGGACTGAACATTTAAACCTTTTGAGGATCTTGATTTATTTTGTGTTAAGCAATGAATACATGATTGATTATGATAAATATAAAATAATAATATATAAAAAAAATTATGAAAATAATATAATATTATATTAATTACATATATAAAAAAAGATAATAAATATGAAAATAATAAAATATAAAAA
>JBBMKC010241009.1:0-10890 GCA_037834085.1 Bipalium vagum
TGATTCCAAGAATTAAAAATTTAATAATAAATCATTCATTTAAAAAATGTCAGTTACTTATGAAACACCCTGTATTTTTTTACAATCGGTTGCTATGATATTCACACAAAGTTTATCAATTGTTTATTGATTAAAATATTAATATTACTTGTGGTGTCAAAAGTTTTTGGTTCACAAGCTAATTATAGAAATTAATAAATGGAAACTGAATTAATATGATACTTTTATTGAGGAATATCAAATTCGGAAAAGGTTAAATTATTTGTAGAGTTAATAAAAAATAACAGTGTCACACAGATGAGAGAACGACAAGTTAATAATCAGAGATATCGTGAATGATAAATTTTTTACAGATTTATGTTATGACTAATTACACCATAAGGCGGTGTGCTTTTCGAACATGTACAGTGCAATCATAAAGTGCAGATGCTCATTCATCAGATTCGCTCTTACCCCACCAATAGTTCACTCTAGTTAAGATGTATAATAGAGTGTTTCCTCACATATATAAGTACTTCCAGTTTGATTGTTGCTGACTCCAATAGTTTCTAAGATATAATCTGGCCTGTTTATTAAATATTTTTGGTTAAAATTTGATTTAATTGTCGCATTTTAAAGTTTTTCTTAATTCTGAAATTCCACCAACTTTGGCGCTCTATGCACCAACTGTCCTACGATCTGATAAGACCACAAGTGTATCACCTGATAGCCCGAAATATTCTGTAGCCTTTGGTACCTTGCAGCTAAATGAGATCCAAAATGTCGCTGGTTAATGTTCCTGATTTGAGGGATAGAAAATCCTGTTGTTATTGATGCCAGAATTTTTGCTACATACCGTCGTTGCCGCCTTCCACTTGATGGATAGATTTTGATGCCTTACGTCGATTGGTATAGTGGATTGGCAGGTATGTGCAGCTGTATTAGTTGTCAGAATAGCTTCAAAAAATACGACACTAACATCTTTTAACTCCACATAAAAAAATTACAGTTTGACATATATCGATTTTTATTTCACAGAAGAGTTTTGCAGACTGGTTGAAGATCCAGGTTCCACTGCGAATTACATTGAGTTACGAATTTATGGGCTGTCAAACCTCAAAAAACATACAGGTGGCTCTGGCACTGCACCTCCCTATTCCTAAAAAAAGTGATGATGGTGAGACATTTTCTTCGATGTATATTTAGCAAATTTATTTTCAATTAGAAGAGGTATTGCTTCAAAATATGTGTGATAATTATTTTAAAGAAAATTTAATTGAAGACTATGAGTGTGATACAGAGTTTTGTAACGAGTCTCACTATTCAAGAGTGAGATTGTGCTCGCCTGTGTCGAAGACCATTTGTATTCATTTGCAAAGATTATTTTGTGATGAAGGGAAAATGAAGAAAAATGTTAGTAATGTCAAATTTTCTAACGAGCTCGTAATCAGGAAAGATTATATTGTACACGACGCTAATTCAAGTGATCAGACGACCAATAATGAAGATTTAATTTACTGTTTGAAATCAATCATTGTTCACTTTGGGAATATCAATTTTGGGCATTATATTTGCTATAAGCTGTTTCATGGTTCCTGGTTCTGTGCTGATGATTCGTACATTTCCCAGGTCAATTTCGAAACGGTTTTACGAAGTAAAGCGTATGTTTTATTTTATGAATTAAAAGAAAAAAGATTTTCAACGAGTTCGGAAAATGATTCCCTAAAAGAAGACCAATTTCGGACATCTAAAGACCTTTCTGGAATGGATATTAAGTCTGCAATAGCGGAGAAAAATCATCACTATTTAGATCGAAAAAGTATTTCCGAAGTTTCTTGCGAAGTAATTGAGAAGTTTCCCTCTAAGAATGACAAATTGGAATCTCCACCGAAACCATCCTTTTCCTCAGAGAACATTTTGATTAATAGTTCAAAAACTGATAATATCTCTTTTAAGAAAAAGAAATGTCATGTTTATTTGAAACTGTGTGTGCACGCTTTATCAGTTTGTGATGCACTGTCTTTTAAAATGAGACAATTATTTGACGTTACTCCATTTTCTTTAATGAAATTAAAAGATGAAGATATTCTTTTGAAGCATTCTATTCAGGAACTGAACGAATGTGACGAACCAAACATGTTTCTGTTTTTGCGTAAGATGTTGTCTAATTTATTTTGGAAATCGGGAAATGTATGTTTAATATTTTGATTAATCTATTTAATGATTATTTAAATCGATATTTAATGAAATAATTAATTTCCCATTTAAAATCCTTTAGTTACTTAGAATATTCTTTATGTTATAACCAATTAAAAAATATGGGACGGAAAATGATAAATTAAAGCGGAAGTTTTTAAAATGGTTTTCTTTCTTCTAATTAACTAATGTTAAATAAATTTTATTTTAACTTTAATTCTAAAAATATTTGCGTAACTATTCTTTTTCTTCTGTTTGCTGATATCTTATTTTAACTGAAGTAGTAAAATATTCATACCATACTACGTACCTCCAGACCTCAACCTAAAAATCTGCGTTATTGAATTTTTGGTCTCATGCCGACCTAGTTTAAAAATTTTAATACTAACTACATTTTTAACAGAAAAACTTAATAACCAATATAATTTCAATTAACATCTAAATTTGATGTAATACACTTTTAAACCCTTAAAAATAACTGATAATTTGGCCCATAATATATATTAATTTTTATTGTAATAATTGTAATAAATATTTTAAAACAAAAAGAGCACTAATAAATCATTTAAGATCTTAAAATAATAAATAATCAAAATTAAATAGTTCAAACTTTTAATTGAAAATTGTGATTTTAACAGACTTTAGATATCACTTTCGAAATCTAAAAACCATTTAGAAAATTTAAATAATATTTTTGATGAACTACTTGGAAAAGATTCAATATATCTAGATGAAATTAAATTTGAAGATTAAATGATAAATTATAATTTTTAAAATCTCAAATTAAGCAAAATCGAATTACAGGTTTATGCTGAAATATATAGAAAAAATATTCGATTGTTTCTATTTGAATTTGATTACATTTTAGTCAGCCAATGTACTGTTTCAAGAATTTTACGTGACATGAATTATACCAGAAAGCGATTAGTCAGAGTTCCCAAAGAAAGAAATAATATTAAAAACATTGGGGCTAGACAACATTATGCGAGGGACATTGAAAACTGTAACCTTAGATGAAACAGGAGTCAACTTACACCAAACCAGGAGTTTTTGCCACCATACTCTCCTCAATTAAAGTCGATCGAAGTGTTTTTCAGCAGCTTAAAGTCGCAAATATCATCCTTTATGAGAATCATTATAGATCGGGACCATTTAAAAATTGGTTACCCAAGTACTCATGCATGATGATATCGATTTAAGTGGTTATTTTCGCAACATAAAGCCTTGACGAGACAAGAATTTCGTCCCGTAACGTTTTATTGTTTTTATATGTACATTTCCATTCGTGTATTTGTTATGAAATACACACCTGGACAAAAAAAGGGGCTTACACAATTTATATGACATATTATGACAACATTTATTTTAACAATTTTACAAAAATTTTCAAATAATATACATATATCATTAACTAAATAAAAATTTCCATTTGGCCAATTTAAGCAACTTGAGCCGTTTTGGTAGGCTATATGATAGTCTCTGACAGTGTTCTGTATTAATGATTTTCCATTCTTTCTCGACTGCTTTCCACAGTTGGTCAGGCGTATTGAAAATTTTCCCGGATAGTTTTGCCTTTATGTATGCCGATATATTCTCAACGAATTAAGATCTGGTGATTGTCCAGGCCAAAACATAACCGGCACGCCTTTTTTCTTCAATCATTTTTTGTGTGCGCCAGTGCATTGTCCTGTTGGAAAATAACACTTTTTTTTCATTTTCCGTGCATAACTTCTTGATGCTTGGAAGCAATCCAATATCTAATATCCTTTGGTACTCTTTGGCATAAATTGACCCAATACATCGTATAAGCTGACCAACTCCAGATGCTGAGAATATTCCCCAAACCATAATTCCCCCAGCAACATGTTTTTTTGAGGTGGAAATACATTACATTACATATTTTTCAGTTGATCTTCGAAGACAACGTTCAAGGACATCACTATGAAGTTCAAATCGACATTCATCACTTCAGAACATATATTGGAACCACTGAGAATCATACATACCGTAAAGATTATAAAAATTTAATTTGTCTTTAATATTCTTTTTTGAATAAAATAGTTTCCTTGCACAACGCATAGATGTAAACCACAATTCTTTGAATCGTCTTGCAATTGTTTTTCGAGAAACTGTTTCATTATTTCCATTTTTGAATTCCTCAGCTAATTTTGTAATATCTTTCTTACGATCTTTAATGACCTCAAATTTCAGTCTATTGTTATCTCGGCTTGTAGTTTTTCTGGGTGTGCCTGAGCCTGGTTTTCTTTTTACTGAACCTGTTGTCTTGAACTGGTAGCCAATTCTTTGTATTGAGGATAATGGAATTTGAATACTATGTTTCTTCAAAATATTCTGCATTTCAGGATATGACAGTTTGTGTAACAAAGGCCACATATCCGATTTTTTACTTCGACATTTAAATGTGTCTTAGTCATTTTATTTATAACTTGAATAATTAAAACAAACAGAAAAAACATCAAATTACATAAATATTACGTGCAATAGCTTAAATATTAAAAATGTAATAAATGTTAACCAATTTAAACATTTTTATAAAAATGTTTTATTTTGTGTAAAAATTTCGGCTTAAATGATCCGACACGACTTTTCGAGATACCAAACACCACATAATCTAAAGTAATATTCTGGTGACCTTGGAAGGTTACGGAGAAGTGCATCCACGGAACATTTAAGAATTCTAAAAATCTATAAATGCAACAGCTTAATATGACTTAAACCATCCATCAAAACATGTTAATATTCATTGATTCTGATTTTTCATTCTTAAATCCAGATATAATTCAAATTCGCAATCAGCTCTAATAATTTTATCAATTTCCCCACTTCTAAAACTTCAAGCTCTGTGAGCTCTTCATATGGTTGCCACATGAGCTTACAGAAGTCAATACTCTGGTAAATTAGTTAAAAGGGAAAAGCCTTTTAGGGCAAAATGAAATGTGGAATTTTTATTTTGATTTATTATCATATTTTTAATGTAATCAAAAAAATTGTCTTCATTATCTTTCTCAAAATTTTTTGATTGAGGTGAGCTAATCTTAACTATTATTTTAAGAATGCAACATGTACTTGGCAAACTACCGAAGTGTCTTGTCGTTGTCACAACGGGATATACTATGACAGTAAAAATTTCGCGTTAAACATTTCATGGACAAATTATTGTAAGACTTTAAGTTCTTTTTGACATATGTTATCGATTTTAATTAGCTAGAACAACTGTTCAGATGTTAGTAAATGATCTATTTTATCACAAAGAAAAGAATATTTGTAAAAATTCTTATTGCCGTGGATCCCGAAAAGAAAGAGTTCTGCTATGTTTGCCTCTTCCTAAAATTATTTGTGTTCATATTGAAAACATGATTTCAATTTGTCATAAAAATCTTCAGTACGACTCAAGTGTTATTTTGTCTAAGTTTTTAAAAATTAAAAGAGAATTTTGTCGTGAAAAAAATTTAATACGTACTGATCTAGAATATATTTTAAAATCAGTTCTCTCTTACAAATCTTTTGATGGTACTGATCTGTACACCTGCTTTAAAGAAATTGATGGACAATGGTATGAAATTCAACCCGATAAACATTATCCATGTGATTTCGAAACAGTCTGCAAATGTCAGCCTTATATAATGTTTTATGAATTGAAAGAAATGGTATGGTGAAAATTATATATGTAATTTTTTTCAAAATCCACCATTATTGAACTTTTTTAAAATAAATGTTTGTTGATAGTTATAATTTTAAATAAATGTATAACTTTATGGAAAAAATCATTTTTATGGGTTTCTTTATTATTAGTTTTTATCGACTTACATCTTTGAACATTATTAGGCGATACACTTACATAATCATAAAAATGTCCTTATCACTTTTTCACCAGTATAAGTGAGAGTCGTTTATTACAGAGACGAAATCAGAGATAAAAAAGGTAGTATCGATATCTCAAGAGCCATATAAAAAGTAACGTCCAGAGGAATGGAAACAGGTAGCTTCAGTTGTAATAAAATGTGATAAATTTTGTCCAAATCTGAAAAGAGTACAAATTTTATGTTCTTTTCGTAAAGTGCAATCGTTTTCAGAGAAATGGACATCATATAAGAGACTGATACCAGTTAAGCAAGAATAAGTGATAAGAGGTAGAAATAAAATTAAGAAAAAATAGAAGAACAGAATATAATAAAAGAAGGGTTCCAGGGAAATGTGAATGATTTGTACCTCTGTCTTGCTGAAATATATTTTGAGTCACATATGATTAATAAGATATAATTTTTTTTAATTTTATAGAAAATATTTATATCAAGTTAACTGTTATAATAAGAAGACCTGCATTCCAATTATTATTATGACAGAAAAATCTGGAATAAATCAAAAAGATGTTATTATTGTGTTACAATTATCCTTAAACTGTAATAAGTAACCTTCGCTCGAAATCAAGAACTCCTCACTGTTCAATGTTTTGTTCTTTTTACAATTGTAGCCACACAAATTTAAACTCAACTTGAATCAAAACTCCGACATTAAAACCTTATTTGCACCATAATTGAATCAAAATTTCACAGTAAAACTTTATAAAAATTCATTCGTTATGCAAATCAAGAACAAAATCCCGATCAAACTACCAAATAATCAAACTCCTGAAAGGCGCTGCAACAAAATCGATCAAATGTCTGCACAAAATAATACAAGAAGAACGTCAAGTTAAACACAGCAGAAATATATATAATTAAAAGAGAAATTCAATACCAATACATTATAAGTTAAATGAATACTAAACGAAGATTAAAACAAAATGCAATATGAACTGTGAAATTAAAATTAAAGAAAGATTTTAAAACACAAAAATCGATAATATTCTCACTCAGAGACTATGGGTCTCCGGATCGTCCTCTAGGTCCTTTTCAGGTCACCTAGGTATTCCCAAGCTTGCTGAGCCCCATTGTGAAATCCAGTTGCAAATTTAACAAATCAAGATTCATTAATAACATTTTTGGAGCAATTTCTTCAAAAATGTTCTCCTTGGCATTCAAAAATGAATCTATAAATAATTCTCTTAATTTCTTTTTTGGGCACTTTCTGGGACTACTCATATCTTTATATAGTCGTTTAGATTGGCCTACGATCAACAATCTCTACACTTTAAGACGGCTATTTCCTTTAATACCCCATTAATTCTAACTTTATCTCTACGCCGAGATAAACTTAGTCAAAAAACTAATTTATTATCCTGAGGATTTCTTTATTTCGACGACGTTGGACTGATATATTACTTTTATTAAGTTTTTAATTAAACATTATTATAATCAATCCCAATTTTTTACGGTTTTGCCTTTGGCAAACCCAACAATTGTAACAAACTTTTGAATGAAAACAAATTATGACTATCTCTACGCCGATATTGTCTCATGTCAAGGCTAATGGAATCCTGTCAGGAAGTTCATTAGCCGTATCTCACGAAACATCCACATCCAAATTTTATTATTATTATTAATTAAAAATTATTATTATTTAAAAATTCTTATTATTATTATTATTATTATCATGCTTCAAAACCTAACATATTTATTTATATTCACACAGAGGAATAACTGCTATTTATGAAGAATTGAAACATAAGTTTTATAATATTAAGCAATTAGATGTTAAAAATTGTTTATTTTCATGCGATATTTGTTCTAATAGAACAGTGAATACTGTCGTTGAACAGACAACTCCAATTATCATTAATAATAAATTCGGTTGTTTTCAAGCAGACATAACCTACATGCTTGAATTTGCAGACGAAAATTTTGGTTTTCTATAAATATATTACAATTAAACAAAAATCTATTGTAGAAGTTGAATATGAATACTGTTTAGATGAATATAAAAATTTAAAACATTGAAGGAATATATGTTATATTACTTAAAATTGGAATTATTAATTTTATCAGATTTCTTTGAAAGCTTTCGAGAAACATCTTTACAGTATTATGAAATAGATCTTTTTTATCTGATGGTTAGATGTGATCACGATTAACTATTTTTACTCTACTTATTTGATCAATAGATTTTTCATTTTCATTGATTACTTAGTTTATTCACTTATTTTACTGAATATCGAAACAACTAATATTGGTTTAAGAATTAGAGTCAGATTAGATTAAAGGACCCCGAGAGTTTCAGTTAATTTTTTAAAAATATTAAAACTTTTATTGCTTACTGAAGTTGTTTAATTGTTGAAATTAGTCTTTTGTCTGAGTTATTTTTCCCAAATGATTATTACAGAATAGAACCATATTGAAAGTGAAGGAGTAAAATTATTGTGACTTGGTTAATATCAGATATATTAGTTATATTTCATGATTTTCTATGTGAAAATGAAATTTAACTCAAGCTTCCCATGTAAACAATTTAATTGTTGTAGAAAATTAATAACCAGTCATCTCAATAGTCTCTCAGTGGTAACATAAGTATTTCTTTGAACACACTTTCTTTTTCTAATTAATTTATAATTCAAAAATTTTGTGTATGACTATAATAGGCTATAAATATAATAACAGAATAAAAATAATGCCAGTCGAAGAGAAATAATGATATCAAATAATATTGGCTTCGTTTTGTTTGTGCTTGTGTGTTTGACGAAATGAGAAAGGAAAGAGGGCGTGTGTGTGCCTGTTAACAGTTTAACGTTAAATTTTTGCTTTCACATAACTGCCTGGTTTGTTTATCTGGACTATTTTATCGAGGTTAAATATCTGTCATTATTACATTAAATTTTAAACAGTCAATACTATTTGTCATTCGCTCTGTTGTGTTAGATTTTTTTACTTCGAATATTGGCACATATCAGAAATTTATTACGCCATTGTGGTGAGTTATTGTTTTTGATATTTTTGGTAATTTTTGTTTTTCAATTGAAAACTAACGATTGTAAAGTTATTGAATATTTCTATTTTTGTTTATTTTTATTATTTCTTGCTTATTGATTTTAAATAATATTTTCTATCAATAAAATCCTTTTAGTAAATTTATCTTGCCCGAAAAAGAAAGACTTAGATTTTTATTTTGCGGTTTTTTGATAAATTTATATTTAGACTAAGGCTAAATTTGAAATATTTTTCTAATAAAAACAATTATTTTAAAAAGAAAAACAATTACTTATTGACATTTTAAATAAAAAAGATTTTGTTTTAATAATTATTTCTTAAATTTACTTTCTCATGACTTAATTTTAATCAATTTAAACAAAAAATAAGTGTTTCATTTTCCTTGCAGGAGATGAAGGCATTTTTACATTGGAAAATTTCTTACTTTAAGAATTGTACTCTTGTGGAAAATTTACAAGTATTAGGCAGGGAAATGAACTTGACTATTGATTTTTGTAATGTAAATTTAAAGGCGTTTAAAAATTAAATACTTTTAGAAATTTAAGAAAAAACTAACTAATGAACATTTAAAATATTCGATTTTTAAAAGTGTTAGTCAGTCTTTAATAATTTTTTCATGGAAAAGATAAAAAATTCTATGAAATATTATTCATGTTTATTAAATGCTAAAACTTGAAAAATTTCTAAGTCAATCCTTTAAATAAAATATTAGTTTATTGATGTTTCTTTTGTTAGAGTATGATTAATTTAAACAAATATCGTACTTTTATTATTACTAAAATTATTTGGATCTGGAAAATGAGTTACATAATTTGTTGTTCTGCTACCATTTATTATATATTATTTTTTTAAATAAATACAGTTTTCGGATTGTAATTATTTAAACTGATTTTTGAAATGTTTTTTTTAATTTTATTGAAATAAATTTTGATATTTAATAATAAGGGTACAATATATAAATTTATTAAGAATGGAAAATTTTTTTGAGTATTATCATCTTAAAAAAAAATTAAAACGACTACTGATTTGTTGATATCGCAGCTAACATGGCGACCACACCAGGACATTGTAGGTTATCATCATATAAATCAAATGCTTATTGTCTACTATTTAATGCTATTTTTTCATTTTATTTTAAATACAAATAAGAAATAAATTTCAGTTCTTGACTAAAAAATTTTCAAAAATCAAAATAGCATCTGAAAAAATTTTTATAATTATTTATTTAATATATATAAAATATTGATATATCTATTTACTGAAAATAACCACACCTATTGTCTAACCTGGGCCTGTAATTTTATAAATTAAATATTAATCACATTCTGACAGATAGTTTTTGTCAAGTATTTTAGAAATAGATTTTCAATGTATTCAATTCAGTTTTGTAAAATTTTGGATCAATTTTGTATTTTATTCATTAAAGAAATTTGAATAAAAAAACCAGAAAACTTTAAAATATTTTACTTGTATTTTAAAAACACACCCAGGAAGCAAAATCTTTTGCATGCCATGCAATAAAACATTAGTCCAACGATGAAGTGTAGTGCCGTTGAATTGTCAAATTATTCTTATTTTGATGTAACAAATTTCCGTTACATGGAAAAATTTCATAGTTTGTCAAAAGATATCTTGAAATAATATTTTTCGAAATGAATCCCATAAATAATGACTTTTATTTGTAGGGTAGTTAAAATATATGGTCAAAGTCAATTATGCAGTAGACATTATTTGATTTTCTGCTTTGACTCTAAAAAAAATATTTAAACAAATCCTTTTTTAAATAGCTGCCCCACTGTTATTTTTATTACAGGGCTATGCAGAAATAAATAGA
>JBBMKC010241020.1:0-10890 GCA_037834085.1 Bipalium vagum
TATTATTATTATTATTATTATTATTATTATTATTATTATTATTATTGTGTATCTGTATATTTATATGACGTAAAAGAGAAAAGGAACAAGTAACATCATAATATTTTCAAAAATTTTAATTAATTAAGCAATGGAAAGGTTTAGATGAGAAAGAGAAAGACAATCTAGTCTTCGGATGCTCCCTTGGTTTTTAATATAGATTTATTGCAGGACAAATATATAATATCCAACTTATTTTTCCTCACCATGGTTTGTACATGGCACGGATTAGTCGTTGTGATTAAGAAAGTGATTAAGGTGAATAAAGCCCTCAGCGAAAACTTGGAGATTTATGTTTTAGTATCAATCTCAACAGGATACGGGCTTTATAATCTTGGATTTGCCCTTCTGATTTACTTAGTTGTAAGACATGAATTGACTCTAAAATCTAATTAACTTTGCTTTACTTTCAGGCATTTAAAAGAAGAAGGCAAATGCAAAAGCTGGATAAGGAATATATGGTAAGAATATTTATATACATTTAGAGTGCATAGATAAAGCATAAAAATAAAAATATCATACTTTAACATAAAATAATTCTATCTACTTAATTAATTATTCGTATTTGATTTTGTATTTTAAAAAGGTAAGTATGAAGTAGGTTTACAACTTTATATTATAATATATATTGAAAAATATAGTAATTTATTATTATTATTATTATTATTATTATTATTATTATTATTCTTAATTTTTAATTTTAGGATAAAATTGCATACATCAAATATATCATTATTAGGATAATCAATATTTACTTTATTTAATAATAATTAACTAAGAAAGTTTTATTTAAATTATTAAATATTTCGAATTTATATTTTCTAAAATTATTGTTTAAAATTAAATTAAATCATTTCCTTAACTTAAAAAATAAATTAAAATAAAGGCAAACTAATATTTAATATTTGATGTTTTTTATGTTAACGAGGGTTAAAATTTTTATATAATAAAATGTAGCTGGATAAATTTTACTTTTATTCGACTATGATATAAGAATAAATTTAGTTAAATAAATAAATTAGTTATAAATTAGTTAAATAATATAATTGATTTGGAAATCTTCCAGTCCCATTGAATATCTTAAATAACTGCTTCATTTAATAAAGACCTTAATTTTGAAAAGAAAATAAACTTTCTTAATTAACTAATTATAGGAGGGTTATCTTTTAAGTTTTGCATAGAGACATAAAAATAAGTTAAAAAGATTACAGTTGGTTTATTGCTTTTCAAAATATTCTTCCTAAAGATTTATACGCTTTTCCATGCGTATAAATTAATTATGAAAGCGATTATTCATCAGTTGTAACACCCAGAATTTCCATTTTTACATGTTGATTTCCTCTTCCGGTGACTTGAACCGTTGGCCACGAAGTTTATTCTTGATGTTTGAAAATGTGAAAAAGTCATTTGAACACAGGTCGGAATTATATTGTTTATAACCCAATAATTCTATATTTTAAGATTTTTAAAAATGTGTTGTTACTAGAGCTGTTAATTAGCATTGTCGTGATGAAGAATGATTCTCCGTTTCTTGTTTGTTCTACGAAGAATTGAAATTATTTCTGGTAAACATACTGTTGTATACCATTGCACAGTAACCGTTTTCCGTTTTGGTAAAGGATTTGTAGTAACATGGCCTGCTTTGAGACAAACGTTGCGATCATCCGCTTTGACACTGCGAAAAAGGGTAACTTTTGTCCGATTCTCTTAAGATTGGAACACCAAATCACAAGATTGACTTTTCTTTTCAGGCTCGTACAAATAAATCCATGATTTGTCAGCACTAACAATTTTGTATACATTCTTTGAGCTCCCGTTGTTAAAGCTATTCACATTTTTCGCACCAATCGACTCGAGCTACTTTTTGTTCATCAGTCAGGAGATATGTTATCCAACGGAAAACTAACTTCCTCATAATCAGTTCCTCATGCAGGATCTTATACAATGAGGTCTTCGAAATGCCCAAACAACTGTTCATCTCACGATATGTTGCATGTCGAATGTTTCCTGGGTAACTTTGCTCATCGGTCAGACTAGAGCGTCTACGTTGGTAATCGCGGTACCAGCGGAAAATTGTGGATTGAGGTAGTGCTTCATCTCCAAAAACAGATATCATTTCGGATCGACATTGTTCCTGAGATAATCATCTTAGAAAATTGTACAGTATTATTACTCGTACTTTTTTTTCCTAAATTCAATTTTTTTCATTTGTTATGTTTTTTAAATAGTCACTGTGAACAAAGTCTTTAATATATTTAAACAAAATCTATAATTATTAGTATCTAAATATAAACGTTTGTTTTAAATAATAATATTTTATTATTGTAGGCTTGTATGCACCCATATGCAAAACTTAAAAGTCAACTTAAAGGTATAAAATTTGAAAAATTGAATTAATTGAGACTAAAAAAGATACCTTTTAGGGTAAAAATTGTGATTGTAATAAAAAAATAATATAGAAACAAACATTAACAAATTATCATAAACTGTTTTTCACTTTCAATTACATATATATTTTTGTCGGCATCTTAATTTTGCTTCATGTACTTAATTCTCATTAGAATGTCATAGCATGGATATGATCTATCAGCTGTTATACATTTGTTTATTAAAAATTGTTAGCATTCCTCTGTATTGAATAATATATCATATCAAAATAATTTATATATATAAAGGTTTGCAGTGTAAATTGTTGTATCGAATCCCATGGAACCCTTTTTGAATAATTATAATCTTTTATGGATAATATAATGCGTATTTTAAAGTGCATCAATAAAATTCGATTATTTATACAACAAGTTGTGTAGTTTATAAAGCATTCTTCTTATGAAACCACTATACTTATTAATTTAGCTATACTCAGATAAATAATTATAATAATAATTGTTTATTTCTCTTAATAAATAAAAATGAAGGAAAACAAAAATTCTCTTTTGACATAAAAATTAGAGTCTGTCAAAATTCAAATATAGTCAAATATAACCTTTAAGGTTGGTAAAATTTAGTTCTCCTTGAAAACATGTAAGACAAAATATCTCACCCTGGTGAATGGCAATCAATAAAAATGAAATAACGCTCTAATGGTCTTTAACGCTAAAATAATAAAAATGAGGAAATTATAATATATTTAATTTTTAACTTTATTTAAGCAATGCTAATTTAACCGTTTTGTTTTTATATTGCTTGCTTAGAAATATTATTTAGATTAGCTTAAAGCACAGCAGTAATTTATTGTGTTTATTATACTCATTTAAAAAATATTAGAAACCTTTTTATTAAATTTTTTCATTGATAAAATTTATTCTTGCAATTATTATAATTTGTATATCATGTCGAGACAGGTCCAAATCTTTTGTGATTAAAAAATCAAAGAAAAAAAATTTTTTAATAATTTTTTTCCATTTTAAATTCAATTTAATTAAAATTATCAAACAGTTTTAAAAAGAATGGTTGAATTTAAATAAATACTATATAAAAGATATCTAAAATATCAAGATAACGAATGCTTGAAAAAAACTTCTGTAAATATCATAAAGACAAAATATAAAATGTTGAGGAAATTATTAGGTTGGCCAAATATAGAAGTAGCTAAGCATTATCATCCTAATATGTATTTATGTAAAATTATTTATAAGATAAAACTGTTTTAATCAAGTAAATTGATATAGTATTTACCGAAACTTGATTTAATTTTGAATTAATAAATCTTTAGAAAATGATAAGCAAAAAACCATTAAAAGAAACCGCCAAGTTTGATTCCTGTCAGATTACTTGTGAGCTTAGAGAAAATAATACTACTAATACTACTTACTATTCCAAATCACCTGCACGCAATTTAAAAAGTAAACTGAGAGCGAAAATGGGTTCCATACGAAATTTACAATCACAACAAGACATCACGAATAAGCAATGCTGGAATTATTATTCTAATAACAGTGGATTCCTTGACTGCATTGATGATAAATGATTATCAAACAATAATATAAAAAGATAACGACAGTAGTTAGACGTTGGTGAACAACTAAATTCATGAATTCAAGTTTATACTTTTTGTATGGTAGAACAGCAAAGGTTTGGTATATTTTGAGCTGCTGGATAAAGGTCAGATGGTTAATGCAGAACTATTCGCAGAAAAACTCAATCGTGTGGACCAAGTCTTGTGCTGTCTAGCTATAAATACCTATAAAATAAATTTTATCCGTGACAATGCTAGCAAGCATATTGCAAAGTTGACCATATCAAAAAAACGGAAAACTTCTCTATACAATTCTATGCTACCCGCCTTATAGTACAGACCAACCAATTGGTGTAATTTTGAGTCAATGATGCCAGAGTCATTGACAATAATTGAGAATATCTTTGGATTGAAACTTTTTTTTGTTGTTTCTGAAATAAATTTAATTTTAAAATTTTTTAGCTTTGTAATTTGCTAAGAGAAAAATCTTTTTGAAGTACTTCTTGAAACTTCGATATTTTTAAAGTCCCATTTTGTTATATTTTAATTGAAGATTTAATTTTAATCTTTCGATGATTATTAATACTATTCTCACTGGCAAATGTAAATACAAGAGTACAATTGAACGATATTTTGCTTTTTGTCTTTCAGGAGAAGGTTCAATGTCAAATAAGAACAAAAGGAAATCGTCGGGCCAGAATGAATCAACAAACCAGGCAGATTCACGAGGTTAAAGCAAATGGGTCAACCGTTTTTATTTAATTTCCTTATGAAGATTAATAAATAAATCACTTTAATTATTCTTATTTTGAAAATATTTTTAACAAATTTAATTTAATTTACAAATCTTCTTTTTATATTTTAATTCTAAACTTTCTCATCCAGAAAATTTTTTTGAGATAATTTTTAACACTTATTTTATATTTTCAAATATAATTAATTATTTTGAAAATGTTAGGGTCATATAAAAATTATATAATATTAAAATATAATAATGATTATATATACATGGTGTTTATTATGTATGTTAACATATTTTATTTTTAAATTACAAGTTAAAAATAAAGGTATTACTAATTTGTTTATATGGATTAAAAGTTTAATAACCCATTTAGTTAATTTTAAAATAAAATGGCTTTGCGTTTTTCGATGGAAGAAAGAATTCAAATTGTTTTATGGAGCTCCAAATTTGATAATTTTGAAGAAGTAATTAGGCATTAGAAAAAGAAGTTTATCATTCCACCACCAAGTAGGCAAACAATTAAAAATTGTGGAAAAGCTTAGGAAGACTGTAAGTGTTCATGACCAAGTAAAATCCGGCCGACCTCGTTCCGTATTAACAACGAAAACAATTCAAAGAGTGAAAAAATTGGTTGAAGAATCTAGCAATTTGTCAGTTTGGCAGGTGCTAGGGAACTTGACATGACTGTAAGCAGTTTTTACAAGGCAATTAATGAAGCAGGATTTCATTCATTTAGGCCGTCAACCGTAATGGAGATTAGCGGTGACGACTTTGACCGAAGAATGGAATTTTGTCAGACAATGTTGGTATAATTCCAAAATGACTTTTCCTTGGTCATCAAGATAATATGGTAAGACGAGAGTAAGTTCATGCTCAATGGAATTGTTAACCGCCATAATTGCTGCTATTAAGCCTACTCTAACCCTAAAATAACAATTCCTGTTAAAAACTCCAGGGTTGGGATAATGGTGTGGTGTGGTTTAAGTTCACAAGGTATCATTGGGCCATAATACTTCGAAGATACGGTAACTGGTGAGTCATACCTGTAGATGCAGAAAAGGTTTTTATGGCCTAAAATAACAAGAGGTCTTAAGTACTTACAACAAGATGGGGCACCTGTGCACTATTCGCAAAAAGTCAGGAACTGGCAAGACAAAAAGTTCCCAAATCGCTGGATTGGAAGACGAGGTCCAACTGAGTGGCCTCCTTGTTCGCCCGATCTAACTCCACCAGACTTCTTCTTGTGGAGATATCTAAAACAAAATGTGTACAGAGACAGACATCATACAATCGCTGAGCTCAAGGATAAAATCAGTCATGTTTGTAATGAAGTAGATACTGGAATGTACCAGCGTACTAAATGTACTGTCTCGATTAAGCCATTGATAGCTACCAAAGGGCGTCAAATTAGATAATTACATATTTTATTTATTTTTAAATATATTTTATTCAAATAAAAAAGTATTACCTACTTCATATCTTTATTTTTTGTTAAAATATTTAAAATGAAAGTATGTTAATATGCATAATAAACACCCTGTATAATATAATACGTAATTTAAAAACAAGACACCATAGAGTAATGAACCAATCATGTTTCCCTTCCACTGCCAGAACCTCGACATGAATTGTAGTTTTTCATAAGTTGCACCAAGGCATTATTCGAACAATATCGAAAACTGTCACCTTATTGTGCATTCACATTAGATATATGGTTCAAATACTTGGTTGATTAATATCATAGATATTTTGTTTTAAATAAGAAATAAAGAGAACCAAAATAACTTGTTCGGATAGAGAAAACTAATTAGATTTAACGAGATAACATGATAATATGAGGTGACGGTAGTGAAGGGATTTGTATAATAACACTAAACAATTAAATGAAAGAAAATAAACAAGTTATTTGCAATTGACATCAATATGCCCACCAAGAAAAAACACAACAATTCTCTTATTTAAAGTAACTTACTCACACACCAATAATACCTATTAATATTTATCATTGAATTAATTTTTTGAGTGTTCTTCGTTTCTGAAACATCTATCTCTTAAGATGTGTTCCAAATGTTTAAAGAAATGGAAGTCAATTGGCGGCAGCTCTTTTGAGTATGCTAGATATATCAAGATTTCTTACCCCAACTTTTTAAAGTTTTGTAGTCATTTGTGTGACGTGTGCCAAGCACTATTCGTGAAGCAAAATCAATCCTTTTTTGTTTACTAAAGCTGGGTGATGTTGTTGAAGTTTTAAGTGTATGCGTCAATTTTCTGGTAGTACATCTCTACTATAATTGATTTTCCCGGATTCTAGAAGATGTGATGTATTAGACCGGCACAAACTATAAAACAGTCAATATCAGTTTCTTTTGGTGTAACTTCGGCTTTACAAAATGTTGTATGGCTTCATCATGGTCTAACCATTGACCTAACCGCCGTTGATTGTCATACAATATCCGATACAGAAAAGTAAAATTATTCTTACGCAAAATGTGTGAAGATGCAACCTGAAATCGATGATTTTTTAGATTCTTATTTAAGCCGTGTGGAACCCTATTTTCGAACTTTTTGTCTTACCAATTTCTCATAGTTAATTCGATTTTTTTCCAATTTTAACACCTAAGCCTTTTGCAAGCTCTCTAACTGTGGTACATGGAGCCACATCTAATAATGCTTTAAATTGGTTATTATCGATTGAAGTCTTTAGTTCACAACCATCATTATCCTCATTTATAATTTTAATATGAGGTTGTTTAAAATTAAATAAGGATGACATGCTTACAGAATTTCAAGTTATAATTTATAACTTAAATTGAATGCTTAAAATTATATATATAATAAGTATTTAAAAATATAAAATTATATACAAAATAACGTTAAATAAATTATATCTTTAAAAAACGATATTCATTTTTAAACAACCTCATTAAAATTATAAATACAACAATCAAGGAATTATCGTTAATTCATCACTTCATCAATTCCATGCATGTTCTTTTGGCTCCCGCCAGATCTATTTCTTTTCTTCCTATTAGTTTCTACTTATCATTTTTATTTTCGTGATAATAATGTTAATAATAATATCTTTTATTCACATTATTGACATTTTTTGAGAGCTTAGAGACTCCATATATTAATCAAATTGTGGAGAACTTTAGAGGATATTTGGACCCATTCTTGTATGATGACTTCCTTCAGTTGGTAAAAGTTTGTGAATCGAACAGTTATCATGCTGGAATATCCAATCTTTAACAGAATTTTGAGCAATAAATTATTTTCTAAGATGTCTTGATAATTCACTAATACTAATTTCTCTTCGATATTTCTGGATATTACTACTAGTTCTTTCTACTTTTAGCTGCATTGTTGGCCTATGATGTTCCGATAATAAATTGCGCATTGAAAGCTTTTTTCTGATCTCTTTAGTCTTGCTGTCCTTTTCCTCAACTAATGTATACTCTTTCTTCAAATTTCCTAATCTTTGATTCCTTACTGCCTTCGATACTTTGTTACTTTCCTTTGATAATTCACTTTAACAATCGATATCTTCTCTTATATTATCACCTCTTTATGTTCCATTCTAATTCCTTCTGGCTTGTAAGACGTTGTAGCAGTATTCTTCATAGAGAACTATTATATTTCTCATAAAAAATCGGTTCTACTATCTTCACTTTCTTCTGGGCGCGACGTTCTCTAAATTCCTTTCTTGTTATTTGTTCTTCAATTCATACCCCATCATCTGTCTACTAATGTGGTTTATAGATTTCCTTTGACCTTTTCATATTTTAAAAATTTTCTCCTACTTTTTTTTCTGCCTAATCTTCTGATGAACATCCTTCATCTTTCAAACTCTCAAGCGTGAAAGTTTTTTCTCAGTCGGCTATTGACTATTAGGCACTATTTAGTTTCCATTACTGTCTTTCGGCAAGTCTTTTTGTACTCAAAAAAGAAAAAGAATATTAACCAATTTTTATTTTTATCAGTGGTTCTATAATCTATTATTGTTCTCTGACTCCAATGATCTTCTTTTTGTCCGTTCGTAAAGCGGCCAAAAATTTTTAAAAAATATTGGCAAAATTTTACAAAATTTTTTCAATAACCATTAAACAACAAAAGTACAAAATCAAAAATAATCACATCAAAGATGAACCACTTTTGATCCGACCAATTTGAACGTATTCGTCTGATCTGAATAATTGATTGCTTTTGTACCAATAAAAAAAGCTTTTAAAAATAAATGGTTTTTTAAAATAGGAAAAGGATAATTGTAAGTTCCAGGAATTTTATATTATTTGAATTATTATTATATATTATCAATTATTGCTATATATTTCCATTATTACTACCATTATTAATATTCTTATTACCATTTATTATTATATCCATTATTATCATTATCGTTATTCTGGAATTTAAAAGCTGTTTTAAAAAATATGAATAAAAATTTTTCCCATTGACCTAAGCCCAAAAAGAATAGGTCATTCAGATAGTCAATTCTGAAATGTGGTATTGGTCCATTATATTTCTTTTTTATATGATTTAAGGAGGTAGCAAAATCAAAATGTTTACAGCTTGCTTCAATTGAATCTTTATCGACCTCAATGTATGGATCACTACTGTACTAAGAAAAGAACATATGAATTCATATATTCCTCAATTAGATATACAGGATGCCTCAGCTATTTAAACGAATGATTTAAAATGCAAGTCCTACGTCATGAAAAGAAGACATTTTGTATCGGCAAAAAGCAAAGAAAATCGTTTAATCCGATCGAAGTGTCTTTTAAACAAAACCAAGCATCCTGATCATCCAAACATGCTATGGTTCTTTTATGATGAAAAACTTTTTACTCAAAGATCTGGATACATATGTAAAGTCCTGCATTGAAAAAGTTTCCCACGGAAGGCCTTATGTGTTCGAACAAGACTCAGCTCCCTGTCATTAAAAATACAAATATGGCTCTCGCTAAATTTTAACGACCATCTCACTCCAAACGTATGGTCACCTAGCTCACCCGATTTAAATCCTTTGAACTATTTCGTATGGTGAATAGTAGAGAAGGAGACTTACAAACATCCTCATAATACCAAAGATTTATTACGGCTTCTATAAGTTCTGCTATGATAAATATAAACAAAAATCATTTGATTGCGGCTTGTAAGCTTTTTAGAAGCCGTCTTGAAGCTGTAATTGACACTGAAGGCGATTTTATTAAAAAAAATAAAACTTGTGTACTTAAAAAAAAATAAAGTTTCTAATATTGCTTAAAAATATATATTCTTTGCATTAAAAATATTACTTATCTTTAATATCAATTTTCTTTCTCAAATAGCTGACGCACCCTGTATATCCGTTTTGGTTGGCCGCTTTTTGTATCACCTTTATCAGACGTCGAAATTTTGATAATGAAGCTCACCAAAAATTGATATTTCCACAAATATCTCTATTTCATTTATATTTTATATACGTTGCATGAAAACATTCTCTCTATTCGCTTTTGTATTAATTTCCAGATACAAAATGGGCGGGAAATGATGGTAAGTCAAGAAAATTCTATATTTTTACCCATTTTCTTTAAAATCCACCATTAGAAATCAGATTTTGTAATGGTGGATTGAATCTTTCAAAATTCAGCTCTCTTTTTACTATTTTCTATATACTATACTATTCCCTATATACTATATACTATACTATTTTTACTATATCACACCAAATGGAGAGTGTAAGGGTTTGGTTCGACGCTTACTGCGAGATCTAATCACGAAAATATAAAAATACTAACACTATTAATATAGGTTAGGGATGGGCTCACCAACTACGTCAAAGGTAGTGTAACAAATAGGTGTTCTAAGATACGAACTAAGTCTAATTAAATCAACTAAGATGACACGTTTTTTGTTACAAAAATATATTTTGTAAAACAAATACAAATCTTTCTTATCACAATTATAATATATATTATTTAAAGTCTTCTTCATTTTATGATAACCGAAGAAGTCCTGATGTTAAAAATGCGTATTCTGTCGCCTAGAACGAAGCAGAATCGAATTGCCAAGAAAACAAAAAACAGAAATGAGATTTAATAAAAAGAACGTATTGCAGAGTATTTGCTCTGAACACGTTAATGATTATTTAATTATTTAGAATTCTCTCAAA
>JBBMKC010241031.1:0-10889 GCA_037834085.1 Bipalium vagum
ACAAGATTGTACAAAAATTGTTCAAAATGTTAAAAAATGTACTTTTATTGTGGTGATGCAAGACTTTTTACCATCACGGTGGAGTATAATTCTTCCTCTTCAACCTTGACGCCGAGATTGATCCTTATCTTATTATCATTAGTATTATTATAATTTTCATTATTACCTGCTCAATGAAAATTTGGTACTATATTTCTGTTCCATATTTTCATTATTATTGTTGTTATTATTATTATTATATTATAATAGCCCAGAATATTCCTTTTTTTTTCATAAACTTTTGAGAAAAAAAATCAATAAATATTTAATATATTAAAATATTTAAAAAAAAATTTCCTGTTCCAACAAAATATTCCACTATAAATTGTTTTAATTAAACTATTCGGAATGATTGATTTTTTGAATAAATTTGTTATTGATTTTTCAAAGAATTCACAAAAATAACTGAAACGGTCCAACATTAAAAAAAGAATGGCCATTGAAATAAATTAACTGAACCCAGCTTATTGAGCATTGATATTTTGGAGTTAATCAAATTTCGGTTTACGAGAAATTTTATCAATGAATTTATAACATAAAAATTCTTTGTTACCTATTTTTATCAATTGTTCCACTTAACCTTTCATCCAGTAAATATGTAAATTTATCAAATCATTTACATAAATTTTTACTTAGTACAGAACAAAAACTCAATTGAAAATCACTGAATATTAATGATGTTTTCTTTCAAATTTTCATTTTCCTAGTAATAAATATTCAAATAGGAAATAATTTAAATTTCTAAAAATTTCCTTTTCTCAGATAAGAAATCGTTATTATTAATTCTTCAGCATTTTCCTCACTCAAACCCTTTCTTTTATTCAAATATTCAAATAGGAAATAATTTAAATTTCTAAAAATTTCCTTTTCTCAGATAAGAAATCGTTATTATTAATTCTTCAGCATTTTCCTCACTCAAACCCTTTCTTTTACAACAATTTCACATGTTAAGACCCATATTACAAAATATTAAAACGTCAACACGTAGCGATAGTAATAATAATAATAATTAAATTGTGATCCTAGTACCATTAAATGACACGATACAAAAATATAATAATAATAATAATAATATTCTTTTAAAATTAAGTATTATATATTATTGATTAACTTATTATTTTTTGCTACTTTGATAAAATTGTTTCTATAAAACTTAACTGAACATAGTTGGAAAGTTCCAAAGAAAGGATTAAAAAGGCACTTATGAAATAATTAAAATAAATCAAAATTTTCCAAAATTGTTTGGTTTTGTACGTTCATCTTGTAAAAATAGTTTTATAATTGCCAAATGTCTTCATTGTGTTTGGTTCTGATATTGTTCAAGTTTTTCTTAATTTGATTAAAGAGACAAGGAACCAATAAACCGAATCTTAATTTAACTCTTAATGATTTCCCTTTCTTATATACCTGGCGAAGTACCATGAACCACGATGTTCTACGATATAGGATGTTGTTAACACATTCAAAACTTAAGTTTCTGACAAACCTGATTTGGTATGCAAAAAGGGTTTTGGAAATTGTTTTTCATGTTTGCAAAAATGTATCTTTTATGAAGGAGAATATTTAAAAAACAACAGATGTTTATTATCAGATTTTTATTTGTTCGTATTACATATCGAGCAACCTACGTAATATATTTGACTAAGATAATTTTATTATTTCTAAAAATAATTATATATATTAATTATATTTCATTCTTCAATAAAATTTAAAATCATTAAAAAAACAGTTTCATTTTGGTTATTTTCTCAAGAAAATTTTTTTTATAAAAATTAAAAATTAGTCAATATTCTTTATGTATAATATTCATTAATATCAATTTTAATGATCATCTGATTCAACCATCAACTTTTTGAATTTATTTCGTGGTGTTTTTAATTAAACTGAGATTAAAAAAATTGTTAGAATTTAGAGAAATTGATATTTTTATTTCAAGAAATACCAATTTTATTTTTAAATTTCCAATGTCTAGAATAGTTAAAATATTGTTGCGAAAGACTTCCATTCCAGACATAGAATATATTATTTTTTTTAAAAACAACAATAAGAAAAATAAAATGAATTATTTTTTCTAAAATTTTTAAAAATAACCATTATCAAATCAAAAATATTTAAATTAATTTCTGTCGAATTGAATTTGGTTATTTAATAAATTATCAATTTTTTTCTTTAATTATGAAAATTAACAAACGGAAAATTGAAATATAACAGAACCAGTTTAATTTTTTTGATAATTATAATTTTTGACATTAATAAGAAAAGGGAAAAATTGAATAAAATAAAATTTTTAATTATCTGAATAATATTTTTTCCAAATAAAATTTAACGATTCATTAATTTTTAATCGGGTAATGTTTTAAATATTATATATAATGTTTTATCAAAATATATAATTTTGATTATTTTAGATCATTTTGGAGATCAAAATTCTAAATGAATTTAAGAATATATAATTATATTCTAATTCTCCTACAAAAAATACTAAAAAAATTATTATTGTTTCCAGTATTGAGATTTGATGTCATATCACTCATTATTTTCAAAAAATAATATATAATATTATTTAACTAGTTTTTTTATTGATTAAAATCCTATTTTAGGAATTAAGGTAAGATATTTTGAAATATTCATAAAAGTTTTTACAATAGGAAATGTAAAATTCTATAATTATTATTTTTTTTAAATATAATATAATTTAAAATTTTTTAAATTTATAAGCTGCATTTTCGATAAATTGTAAAGCTTTTTTATACCAGAGCCATTATCATGGAGCAGGATTAGTAAATTTATCACTGCCGAATTGCCAATCTTGCTTTGTATTTAGCTACTTAAATTATAGTTCATTTTAATCTATGGAAAAAAAATTTTTGTGCTCAAATTTTTCAAGCTATTTTTACAGATTCTTTAGACTTCTGTATGTGAACTGAAACATTGGGTGGTGAAATGTTTTTTCGCATTTTATCAGGTGGACCGGAAAGTAATCAATTATTTAATATTTGCTTATTTAAAGCTAATTATCAAATATACCATTATTATTCATCAGTATATTAAATTTTATTTTGTTTTATAGTAAATTTTAAGCCCTTCAAGGTTATAATAATTAATTCTGTTTTAATTTATTGATAAACTTAGAAAATTTGAAAATCAATGAGACTCATCCACGAAACCCTGATTTCAGCAACAAGAGATCGATTACATCAAAAGATATAAAAACAAAAAAATTATGATTTTTTTATTCCATCAAGGAAAACATGACAGAAGCTACTAGAGAAAATTCTGCAACTTATGATAATATAATATTTTGAGACCCAAGAAATAACCAACGTTGGTTTAGAAAATTAAACAGGTGATTTTGACATTTCCGATGGTCATCGTTTCGAAAGATCAAGCAAGTGGATATTGGCTTACTGATGTCATTGATTGAGCCTGATCCATGCCAAATCATACAAGACTTGCCAGGAAGGCTGAATTCAGAAACACCTGAAAAAATTGGAAAGGTTTATAAGTATGGATTTTGAGTTACTCATAATCTTTTGGAAAACAACAAAAACGAATAATTTTTAATGATTTGTTGATTAGAGAGAAAATGATCCACTTCCATAAAGAATTTATCATTGGCGATGTAAAATAAGTCCTTTGATTCTCTCCAGGTGAAACCCGATTCCAACAGTAAACGGCCGATTATACCTAAAGATATAAAAACACTGAAAAAAGAACATTAAAGATTATATTTAATTCTCTTTTATTATAAATAAATGTTTTTGTTTTATATTAAAATAAAAAAATGCAAGATTTGTTTAAATTCTCTACTTAATTCTGTAATTAATTATATTATTGCAATTTATTGAAAAAAATTCGACCAAGACTATTATGTGTCCAGCCCGACAATGTAAGATCAAACACATGTTCAAAGTTCTGACAAAGATTGAACGAGTTTGTCTGGGAAGTAGTGATGCATCCAACGTAAAACCCATACCAGGCATTTCCAGAATTCTATTTATTTAAATCATAGAGACCTGAGTTCTATACAGGAACGTGAGAAATATTTAGCAACATTTTTCACCGAAATGAAAAAAAGATTTTGCTTTATAAGCAATATGTGATTTAAAAAATAATGTTACTTGAATATTTATTTTCAATTTTCAATTTTTTCTAAAATAAAAAGTTCCCCAACCCATTATATTTATATCTCAAGAATTTGTTATTAAAATGGTATTTAAAAATCATTTTAATATTTTTTCAGTTCAAAAATTTTATTTATTTTCTACTGAAGTCGCAACTTTTCTGTTTTTTGCATAAGGTTTAGTATTTTAAAGTTAATTAACGTTGTTTGATGTCCTCTGATCCATGAGAACATTCATTAATCGAGATATTTGGATGGGTAAATTATGACATTAACATCCAAATAATAAAGATGATAGAGAGTGAAATACAAAAAGAAAATAATAAACGTTAATTGTATAACAATGTTCGCATCTTTTTATTGTACTTCAATGTAACCAGTTCGTAATAATTGATAATAAAATGATAACAACCAACTTTTGATTGTATCTGATACTAATAATGGTTACCAGAGTAGAGTTATATATGATAAATAAATAATTTTAATGATATCAGATATTTATAAATAAAATTATTACAACTTATTAATGGTTTTATTTGTTCAGACTTGGCATAGATTAAAATGGTTTCAGCCATTCAATTGATTTTGAGGGAGATGAATTTTGTTAGCCACAACTGTCCATTTTAGTTTTCTGATGTCGTTATAATCAGATTGAGTGAGAGAACGGGGAAACTTCACATTTAAAGGAAATAGAGGAATTAAATGCTTTAGATGTCATTAAATTTCCGTTAATAACAAGCTGGCACTCAAAGAGATAAAGAAGTTGTCCATCACATTTAGAATTCCACGAAATCAAGAAAAAATTCATTTCTATTTTTATAAATTTTATTAACTTTCATTACCTCTTCATTTTTATAAATAATTCGTAAATAATTTTAAATTTGATATATTTATATAATTTTGACATATATAATTATTTAAAGATATGTAACATGGAAAACTTTGTAATGTTGACATCCAATTCAGACATTTTATTTATATTTTCAGGCCAAGACTAAGAATTCTATCAAAAAATAACTAACGTGTTGATATTTTTTCTAATACTCTCCAGAGAATAATAAAACATCTTAACCAGGAATGGGTTTTTCACATGAGTAGTGACCAAACAGGGTATTTAAAGAAGCCAAATTAAGAAATCACTAATAGTTTTCTTCTGTTACAAAGGTATCATTAATAAAGAATTTGTTTCAGAGGTTTCAGAAGGCTAATGACAAATGTTGATGAAATCACGTAACTTTTGGATATTCTCAAACTTAAATTCATTATTAGTGGTGTTATCATAACATCATTTAGGATTTAGAAAAATTAAACTAAAAAAACTAAACTTTTCGGAAATATTTATTAAAATGATTACCAGCGTTACTTTGAAATATTTTATAAGCTGTTCCAAAAACTGTATTTGAAAAAAATTACTAGAAGATATGTTTAAGTCCTACGAGTAGTCTTTTATTCCACTTCAGTAACTTTTCCCGTGGGACACACCGGGTATAAGTAAAACTTTCAGGAACAAAAGTCAAAGGTACCAATAATGAAATATTATGGTTGTCGGAAAGTCTTTAGACTAATTTAAGGTAAATCCAAAAACTTCATCAAATATATAAAACAAAATTTTATTCATTAAAATATAGTCCATTGTGCTCAAGAGCCTTCTGCCATATTTCCGCTATATGACTGATTCCTCTGGTATACTGTCTTTTTTCAGCCTATGCAAATGATCATGGACTATTGATTTGGCCAAAATTAAATTTCCTGAAAGTCTTTGTTGACTTGTAATGGGGTTTGCTTCAACAGCTTGACGTATGACCTCGGGATCAATCGACAACGGGCGTACGTTGTTGGTCATCGAGATCAAATCGGCCTTTTAAAATTTTTAATATTATTTAAATATGTTTAATATTATGTTTAATATTATTTAAAAGCTGTTTCACGCACCTTTTGCTTTGCAGATATTTCGATTCGCTTCTCTGACATTATGACCTAACTGTAACTTGTACAGAAAAATTTCACGGATTACATAATTGCTAGTTTTCATTTAAAAATATATGAGCTTTAAATAAAAATCTAAGAATCAATATATCATTTGATTCTGTAAAACAAAGCCTTTAATTTGATATACAAAAATTACTAATAATTTGTTAATGTAACAATAAAATTTAGCAAAACAAAGTTACCAATAAATTGTCTAAAGACTTTCCGACCACTCTTATACTATTTTCATCTTTATTCTTGAGTACTTTAACTGATTTTTAATTTTTATATTGTACATAATTTAAATTTTAAATTAATTTAATTTAATTTTTAAGATTTTTTCAATTTAATTTTGTATATTTATTTTAAAAAAATTTTTTAGTGGCGCAATATATTAATTTATTAAGAAAGGAAAACTTATTTAAGTATTATTGTTTTAAAAGGCATTCAAAAGTATATTGTTCAAAATATGACTGATTTTGTTGATATCGCAGCTAACAATTCTAAAAATGTTGTCAATCATTGTATTAACAGTTATATTACTAAATTATTTATTTTGATATAAATTAATTTATTTTTTACTTGATTTCTCTTTATTGATTGAGTTAAAATATTAAAAACAGTATTAATAAAATATATCTTAATGAATTCTCATAAAAATTCTCATAATTAAAAATGAAAATAAAATACAAATATAAAAATATAAAAAATAACATGCAAAATAGTAGGAAATTTTACTAAAAAAATTTTAAAAATGTAATACAGTATTACTATGAGGCCTAAAATAATTCGGAATTATTAGCAAAACCTAACAATATCAAAAGTTTAGTAAAATCACAGAACGACGGTACGAAATACTCAGTGAGAGTTCAGAATAAATCAATGAAATCCCATTATCAAAATTATTTGGATCAATTATTGAACTACATTACAGTGCAAATTCTTCGGTTACAGTTCAGTAAAGATATTCCGAGAAATCATTGAAATTAGCAGACGTTTCCATTTTATATTACTGAAAATAATGAACCAGAAAATATCCCCAGAAATGTTAGAAAGATGATATAAACTGAAGTACATATTTTTATAATAAGTAAGTACAGAATAATAATTATTAAAAATTTTTTTTTATAGGAGATAAGCTTGAGTCTGTTCTCAAAATAATAAATAAAATTAATCAGATTATTAAATTATGTAAATTCTGAATACTGCAGAATTGGTTCTAGGTTGGGAAATAATTAATAAGAAGAGCAATTCGATATCTTAACAGTCTTGACGGTCTACTGAGTAACGTTACACTCATGGTTTATTAACTAATTTTTAAGACTGATTATACATTTCATCTACTAGAAAGAAGTTAATTTTTACCTAATGATAAAACAAAAAGTTTTATTAGTTTGTAAAGAAATAAATAAGCGAACGGTGGTTTTTAACATTGAACATCAAATTAGCAAATCACAGCTTAAAGAAAATTTTATCAAAATAGAAACCATTAAATTGTATAAATTTCTCCCAACGAGTCATAAGCTTATTTATCCTGATTCGATAAAAATCTGGAGTTCTAGATGTTACAAAATCTTCAAAGCCTTTAATGACAGAATCATCAATGTGGTCTGACAGAATTTCAATATCAAACTGATTCAATTTTTGTACGGTAGATTGCGCGATGTGTGTTCTGGCGTTATCATGAAGAAGCAACGGGCCTATTCGATTGGCCACCACTGAGAAAATTCAATTCAGTTTTTGATACATTTCTTCGATTTCCACAAAATACTTTTCGGCGCTAATTGTTTGACCACTTCTCAAGAATTTACAATGGATCAAATCAGTGGAACATCTACAAATAGTCACCAAATTATATTAATAAAACAAAATTTCATATAACAATTCTTAATGCAAAAATGAAGTCATAAAACATCCATTTATTTCTTTACAAACCTAGTAAGATAAAGACATAATTACTTTGAGTTCGCTTCGCTAAGTGGTGACTTCAAGAAAATTATATTAAATTGTTTTAATTTTATGTTGCTTCAACTTGCTATTTGGAAGGATTTTAAATACCCACTTCTGAAAAGTAACAGAACTCATACGTCTTAATGACAGGTTTTAATATCTAATATAAACCAAGCTCAATTTCAGATCTGACTCTTATAATCTTATAGTTGTGTGTCGGTAGCAAATGTTTGTTTACGCAATAAAATAAATGTACACGTAAGTTTGAAAAGAAAATTCAATCGATATGCAAACAACTACAACTACGATATCTCGATAAATGTTCGGGTCTCTTGAAAATTTCACGGGCTTAAGAGAGCATCTGTCAATCTTCAAAACTGAACAAAATCATTGTAAAAAAAATCTTCACTGAACTTACTTTTATTCTTTCCCAAATGTTAATTGAACAATTTTTGGTCAGCAGCCCTTAAAATATCCATGAATATTAAAAGCACTCTTTCAATCACAATTAATCTAAATTATCACAAATAATTCTAATCAAACTATCGCAAATAATTTAAACTACATTGCCTTCTCCAATTCTTGGAGCCTTTTTATATCTTGCCTCGTAATACAAACCAGCAGGTCTCAGAACAAAGGAAAAATAATCAGCTCTTTGCTGCTCAGGGAGAAAAGAAGAAAACTAATTCTGACAGCAAACCAATCCGGCCAGGTTAATTAATAAAAAGTACTACCAATTTTTTTTCTTTCATTCAGACAGAAAGGAAAATAATTAATTTACACAGCTTATGCTGGAAACAAAAAAATTATTTCCTCCTTTTTTCACTATTATTATTAACTGTGTTAATAAGGATAATCTACTAATTCTTTAACTTAAGAGAATGTTCTTCTTAAGGGTATGTTCTCTTAAGAGTATGTTCTCTTAATTCTTTACAATAAAAATATAAAAATTGTCCTATAAATTCTGGGATTCAATAAAGACTAAAACTTTTAAAAATCGAGAATATTAAGATTTAAATCTTTTAAGGCCAATTTTTGTACTTAAAATGGTTATCAAATATCGAACGTTTTAAAGTGCAATTAAAATATAAAAATCTTAATCTTAAAGACCACCAGATTTGTATTAAAATATCATAAAAAAAATTACACGAAAATGACTACATAAAGGAAATATTATTCTCTTTGTAATTCACTAAATTGATACTACTTAAACTTATCAGGTAAAAATATAGTGCGCATTTATATCAGACTCATTTATTATTTGGTGTTACAAAAACCAGTTCGAACAACACGAAATTTTATTAATAGAAAAAACACAATACATGTGCTATGGAAACACTCAAATTGATCTAATATCAATCGTATCAAGTCTGATAATAAAGTAAATCGAATCGATAATAAAATTTATCACTAATAAATAAAAATTAAATTAAATTAAATAAAAAACAAATAAATCCGTCTCACTAATTGGAGATTGAGCCAACACAAGGGCTGTCGGTTACGCAACTTGCGTTTAAAGACGATCGAGCTCGAAAAAAATTGACTCTATATTCTGTGATGTCATAACAATGGGTATAATTTTTCAGATTTCGGTTTCAATAATATAATATTTCAACTCTTGTTTCAATTTTTGGGAGACTGTTATTTTGTTATTTCTTCTTTTTAAAAGAATTAATCATGCCAGTCGTTGACTGGTGCTTCAAAAAGTATTTATTCGAAAAGTTTAGAAATTCCCTGAGTGGCAATCTATTACTCCATCTAGTCACCGCTCAGGAAATTCACGACGAAATTCACAAAAAAATTTCTTTATTAATAATAATAATATTATTTTTCTTATTCTATTGATTATTCTCGACCTTCTTGCGGTTCCTTACACACATCAATACATTGGGATGTGCCTTTGGGCGAACCAAAGAAAATGTAAAAAAAATCAAATACGGAGTGAATATCAATTTATTCAAACAAAAATTATTTTTATAATGATTAAAAACTGGAACTACAATTTCAGGAAAATCAGTACTTAAGGAGGTGAAAATCGATAACACCAGATTTTTATTTTTATATATTTTTTTACAATATTTATAAACTGTAATAAGGTATATATCCTGTAAATATAAAAAAATGAAAATCATCTCAAAGACCATGAAAATTATATTAAAATTTCCAAATGAGATTACACGAAAAAGACTAAACAAAGAAACATAATTTTCCGTAATTCATAAAATGTAAAGTAAAACAAAATGTGGAAGAAAAATCAATCAATTCAAACAACACATTAGTTTTCGAAGCGTTAAAATGAACGAGACTTGGTTGTACGAAAATCAGTAATTAATGACGCTAGAATCGATAACTCATTACTTCTTATCACGACCAGTTCGCCTAAACCTGCTAATTGAATAACTTACAATGAATAGACTTGACGAGAATGGACTGAAAACAAGATTATTGCATTTTCATAGGGAATTTTCCAATGTTCAACAGACTCCTTACAATCGCTAATCAAATATCTCTTCACAGTTCTGATCCCATACAGAATCTTGCGGTTTTTCATCCGTTAACATTCGGTTTGTATTCTAATATATTATCAAAAGAAAGAAATGTATTCACTTTCAAATAATGGAAGTATTTCGGAATCTATTTCTTTGACGTTTATTGATACAATATTATGAAGGAAAAATTTAATTTGTTTTTCTAAATAGAATCGTTATCCTCATCATCATCTCTATTATTAATATTATTACCATTATTATTATTATTATTATTATTATTATTATTATTATTATTATTATTATTATTATTATTATTATTA
>JBBMKC010241042.1:0-10888 GCA_037834085.1 Bipalium vagum
AACAGTTATCGTTTAATTTTATGAATAAATTTTGTTTACTTTAAAAATTGCATTACTTTTGCACCAACCTAATATTAAATATACCTTTGAGTGTAACATATATCTTGTACTTATTTAAATTTTTATTTATTTTTCGTTCGTCAAATAAAAGTAGAAATACTGATGACAAAGACTTTTACACTGTATATATATTTATTAAAACAAAATCAATGAAGTAAAATCTATTTAGATGATTGCTAATCTCAAATCATTTCTAAAAAGAATGTCAGACGGGATTGCTTCTCACAGCATCATCAATGGCCTTGGCAAAATAATCAATATTAGAATGGTTCAGTCCACAAATGTTAATTCGGCCGACCTTTAACATGTAAATATGATATTTTTTGCGCAGAAACTCTGCTTGATTCTCTGAAAATAATTGACATAACCACGGAAAACCAAGCTTTTTTTATAATGAAAATGGTTTGAATATTACAAGACTAAATTAATACTTCGTATTCAGCATTTAGAGAAATATTAATATTAGTTTAAAATATAAATTTGATATAATGTTATTGCAAAAATAATATCAATATTTTTGTAAAAATTAAAAAAAAGATAATTTTGAAAAAAATTATTTCTTGAAATTTAGTTTTATAAACATAAACTGTGTTACTTCTTTCAAATGGGCTATTGAACCCATTCTAGTGGAATTTCTCGACTTTATTACAAAAAATCGATAATAAATGACCATATTCAGAAAAGATTCGATTTACTTCTGTTCCAATAATAAAAAACAGGTGTTTAACCTTGTCTTTGAAAGATCTTTGATATTCACCCCAAAGTAAGGAGATTCCTATCTCAGAATCATGTTACAAAAGAAATTTGAAAGAAAACCATTCAAAATATTTCAAATTATATGCAATTGGGCGGCCTTAATATTTAAAATTAAATGTTATGACCTTTGATAAATAAAATTTGGACAGGACACGAGTTTTTTTTCATGTTATCAGATTTTATGGTAATTTGTAAAAAATATTTTATGAAAATCACCAAAGTTTTTGGATTTTGTAATTTTGAAATTTTTTCTGATAAAATTTTTTTGGTGTTCAAATTATTTTTTTTGAGTTTCCAATAATTTTTCAGTGAAGTTGGTCTGTAGATTTCAAGATTAAAGTATAGTATAACATATTTTTCTTCCTCGGTAAGAATCGGTTTACTTTAGATTCAACGGTATTCATAATTCACTCAAAATCTGGACCAAAAACTTTAAGGAAAATTCTGAAACCCGACTTCCTTATATCCAGTCACCCTTAAAATTAAATGTATTGTTTTATAATTAACATACTTGAAACATGGCTTCTGCTGCATTAAACATGGGGGCAACTGTTAACTCTTTATCATTCTAATTCAAAAGTTTATAAAAATAAATAATAATAATATTAATAATAATATTAATAATAATAATATTAATATTAATATTAATAACAAATTAGATTGATATAAAAATATAGACCACCAAATGCCCTATAAAATTCAACAATTCATTTCAAACAAAACTTTATTAATCAAAATATAGTTCTGTGGAATCTTCTAAAAACTAAAATAAGAATATTTATTGCAACTACACAAAAGTCCGAATTTCCAGAAATTATGTGATAGAACGCAACCTTTTTGATTGATTACCGCTGGTTGAAATTGTGCGTACATTATATCTATTTACTTTATGTACATCTCAATAATATTATCATCAAAATTCAGAATTTTGAGATGATCAAGACCCGTAGCATGTCACTATAATCTTTTTCTACTGCAACTCTGAATTTAAAAATTTTTCGAGGACATTCACCAAATTTTAACATTGAGCAGATCATTGTCGGTTATCATTCAACAAATAATAATCTCATTTCACTCTACTATAGGATAAAGAAGCAAAGTTTTTCTATAAATTCTTTATCGAAGACAAAATGACTTTTTGAAATTTTTTCTTTAAAAGTTTTCGGCATGGACAATCGTAATTCATCTTAGAATTTTGTAAGCGTCTAAAGCTTTCATTTTCATTAAGCTTTTAATTTCTACTTTATCATCATTTTTATTTTTTTAATAGTACAACCTAAATATCTGAAATGTACTTGTACTGAAGTAGTTTTCGCTTGCATTTTTTCAAAAATATAATACCCATAATATAGATAATGACTTATTACCTGTTACTAAAGAAAATAAAAACATTCCAGTTTGTTTCACAATATGGTCCCAAGTTCCTGGAGTACCCAAAGCTTGCAACTTTTGAAACAACATTTGGCGCACCAGTATAAGTCGATCAGCCATCGATTTGACGTTTCCTTTCCATTCACTGAATAGAGCAGGGTTTTCGAGAACGGTTGCCACGATTCGACCTCCATGATTTGGTGGATTCAACCACGATCGTCGAGCAATTAATTTTATTTGAGACTTTACTCTTCCTGTGACGGCAGCATCTTTGGTAATTATACAAAGATTACCGACTCGTTCATCTGATATAATCAATAAATAAATAATTATCTAGTAATAGAAATAAAGCTCACTGTATAATCCGAAATTTTTCGAGAACGATTGACAAGCAAATAACTCGAATCCTTGTTCAGCATAATGTCTTACTGCCCAAGCATCGTTGTCCAAATTACCAGATGCAAATCCTTGGTAAGCAATATCGAAAATTGGAAATGTATTCTTTTCTCTCAGAACTTCACTAAGTATGATCCATTGTTCTTTCGATAGATCCATTCCAGTGGGATTGTGAGCACAAGCTTGCAAAACTATTACGGATTCATTTGGAGCAGATTTTATGTCTTCGATCATTCCTTCAAAATTCACTCTTTTCTTATCATGATCCCAATATCGATATCTTTTAATGTGATCATATCGAGCTAGTTTACCAATATCGATATGATTAACTAATTTTTGATTTTAAATAACGTTTTGATTTGTCTAAGAAACTAACGCCAGGTAGGTGAACTTATTAAAATAGTCTTCCGATGCATCACAAAATTCATGAATTGGTATGACAGAAATAAAGCCCCCGTCCCCCCTAGAGTTTGAACCCCATCAGCCTGTAAAATATAGAATAACAGACATTATATTTAGTTTCAGTATGTGAATATTTCAATTTATGAAACCATAATGAACCATGTCAAAAAGGAAATACAATTTTGAATAAAAAATAAAGTCGAATGAATTTACTTTTATACTTTATAAATTACTTTTTTCGAAACAAGAACAGGGTGTCCTTCACCCAGCAAAAGTTTTAAAGAATTTTGGCAATATTGATTTGAACCAGCAGTTGCCAGGTATTCTTTATCCAAAGTAAGGTCAGCAACCATCTGAGATTCTACTGTTCTTACCACAGGGAGAACCCATGAATTCCCCTCTTCCGTATAATAAACTAAAATACAAGTAAAAAATGAAACTATAAAAAAATCACCGCCAATTGTCAGTTTCAATTTCTGATTAGATGGATCTTCTTCATATGCTTGATCAAGAATAAGACTCTCAAGAGTTTGACTTTCTTCAACAGCTTCAAAAATCGACATTCCTGCTTATCTATTAATTAATTTTTTATTAAACTCTTAAAAAAATAATCAATTTCTTGTTACATCAAACAATAATTTATCGGATTATGTTAAAATACATAATTTTTTATTGTTTTAATCCATTGAAGTAAACATTATTTAACATTATATAAATAATTTGAATCAATAATAAATCTTGCCAATGATAATTAATTAAGGTCAGACAAAAATCGATGTCATTATACAATACGTTCAATAATGTATTATTCTATTCAGTGATAAACAATGTCTAAATTCAATACTTCAGTAATATTTTTTGATTTCCGATGAGTGCTGGAAAAGAAGAGGATTTTTATTTTTTATTTATAAAAACGACTTGTTAATATTTAATTAAAATTTTAACAAAAATTCGGCCAATATTTTGAACTTTATTAATTTATTATTGATTTAATTATTCTTGTCAATAAATAATGGACATTTGTATAATCATGATAATTCATAAATATTTTCGTTTTGTAACTATTAAATTGGAAATGTTATCAACCATTATGTCAAGGTCATTTTTAATCCAAAAAAAACTGTAAAATCAAAATAAACTTTTGCCAAAAGAAACACGTTTGTTTATTCCAATGATGTAAATTCTTGTGTTATAATGAATATATTGTCACGAATAAAGTTATCAAAATTTTTAATCTAATCAAAACAAAACAGTAAATTGATGTAAATTTTTTGTTTATATAATGTAATTTTCATTATCGATTTATAATTTTATTTTCATAAAAGTAGAAGGTAAAGTGTTTCTTTGTAATCCTGAATTAAATTTCAGTTTATACCGGTTATATAATAGAGTAAGTAAAAGCGTTTCGGTTACATTTTAAAGAAATTATTGGATTTATTATGCAAATTGTGCATGGATTAAAAATTTTTTCTTTATAAGAGTCGAACATAAACTGACTGCAACTTGGGTTAATTATGTATTAACATGTTAAATTTCTCAAAATGGAGGTAACAAAAATACAAGAGCTTAACAAGTTAAAGGTTCTAAAATTTATTCTTAATGAATAAAACAAAAATTCAATTTTCAAAATTTTATTTAATATCAAAATCAATAACAGGTATTTATATAACAAAAACTTAAGATTGATTATTAATTTACAATAATTCCCTTCGGAAAATTCCAATTTTAAGTTACGGTTTTGTTACGCTATTATTTCACTATAAAAAATGGCGTAACACTTAGCACACAAAGTTTACTGGTCACTTCATTTTTGTCAATACGTGTACACAAATGAATGAATCAAGACAACTACGAACAACACTTTATTGCTGAAATAACAATAACAAACAATCACAAAATGTTTCAAATAATCAATAAAATGTCTGCAATCAATCACACTGAAAATCAACGTCAAGAATAATAATTAATTAAATTAAAATTAAATAATCAAATACCAATATCAATTAAATGTCAGCAAGGATTAAATATCAATTAATTTTTAAAAAAAACAAAATCAAGATATTCTCACCACTTGCGATGACAGGTCCAAAGGGTGGTAGCTGAGTCCAATCCGGTCCGCTCAGAAACCCATAACAGCACAGGACCAGTCGTGAGCTCCTTTCGCAGAGAGAGCATAAAGAATGGTTACTGTTAAAGGCTTCCAACGTCTCGTGAATTCAATTTCTTCCAACGCCTCATAGAATTTGTCTCGTCTCGCAGAGTTCTGTTTCTTCCGACGTCTCCAGGAATTTTGTGGCAATCCACTGCGGATTTCAACTCCTTATATACCATTGTGATCAGACGACTAATCAGTCGTAGATCAGTTTGATTAATGGGGAATGTCGATTCCCTTTTAGGTCAATAATTCTAAATCGGTACCTCCTTGCGGACCCTAATCTAATCTTGGCAATTTAGGTTCGCCATTGTCAAGATTAGATCCCTTAAAAATAATAATTAATTGCCCTTTTTGTTTTAATGTACTGTTTAATTAATTATTATTATTATTTTAATTCTGACCCTTTTGCGATCTTAATAATTAATTTATAATAATGATAACTAATCTAGATCCTATTGTGGTCTCTAACATACTTTTACAAGGGTTTACAGGGATGTGTCCTTGGTTAACCCAACAGTAAAGAAAATCTTATCGGAAGTATCAGTGTTTCAAAAAAGTCATGTATATGTTACGAGTAATATCTTTTGGTCGTCAGAAATGAGATATTTACATCAAATTTCAAGTTTTGTTAATATGCATAATCTTAAAAAATAAAAAACGTTGGTTGTAACATATGAAATAAGAATTTTTTCTTGAGATCTAAGATCATAATTAAGAAGAATAAGTAATGAATAATACTCATAAAAAGTTATCCACATTTCTTTATTACACCAGTATATTTGTTTAGAATTTATAAATGCTATTAATGTTACCGAATTAGATTAAAAATAATTTTATCCAAAATTATTCATAATACTTAGCATTCCCTATTAATAACAGAATTTTCATGCTATTAAATCTCAATTAACAGCATTTCATATTTATAAATTTAACTGATTAATTCACTTCTATAACTATTCAACTTCAAAACAATTTTCTTTGCAATAATACTCATTAATTTATATATTGGAAATTTTCTTAAAACATTCATAAAAAAAACTTAAAAATTAAATGCAAATTCAATTAAAATTATTTCAATAGATAATTTTTGTTTTAACAATCTATTTATTTCCCAATCAAACCTAGAGTTTCAAATTTTTAAAAATAATAAAATATTGAATTTGTAATCGTCAACAAACTAAATTTTAATATAAAAGACAAAAATAAAATAAAACTACAAATTTTTGTATTAAAAACCAAATTGGTAAATTGTAAAATTCTCAGGACATTCCTAATGAAAACAAAATCATAGGTAATCTAAAATGATTATCAAACAAAATATCAGGCTGCGTTGTTTCTTGCCGCGTCATCAATGGCTTTTGCAACATAATCAATATTAGAATGGTTCAATCCACACATGTTAACTCTACCATCACTCAACATGTAAATATGATATTTGTTCCGCAGGAACTCCACTTGGTTCTCTGAAAATAACTGACCGTAAGAATTGAAATTATCATTTTTATGTGAAGCTGAAGCATTAAATTTTAAATATTTTTCTAAAATCTTTTTGAATTAAAAATAAAAAGTACTTATTGATTGACCGGGATATCAATTTCCCAAAAAACTTATTACAGATTTTAAAATATAATACACAAAAACATTGCATAACAACTAAACAATTTGGACTTGCATCACAATTAAAGCTTACTGGTCAATCCGGTAAAAGAGAACATGCCGATTTGTTTCACAATATGATCCCAAGTTCCTGGAGTACCCAAAGCTTGCAACTTTTGAAACAACATTTGGCGCATCAATATAACTCTATCAGCCATCGATTTGACGTTTCCTTTCCATTCACTGAATAGCGCAGGGTTTCCGAGAACGGTTGCCACGATTCGACCTCCATGATTTGGAGGATTGGACCAGGCTTGTCGAACGAGAATTTTCATCTGAGACTTTACTCTTCCTGTGACGGCAGCATCTTTAGTAATTATACAAAGATTACCGACTCGTTCATCTGAAATAATCAATAAATAAATAATTATCTAGTAATAGAAATAAAGCTCACTGTATAATCCGAAATTTTTCGAGAACGATTGACAAGCAAATAACTCGAATCCTTGTTCAGCATAATGTCTTACTGCCCAAGCATCGTTGTCCAAATTACCAGATGCAAATCCTTGGTAAGCAATATCGAAAATTGGAAATGTATTCTTTTCTCTCAGAACTTCACTAAGTGTGATCCATTGTTCTTTCGATAGATCCATTCCAGTGGGATTGTGAGCACAAGCATGCAAAACTATTACGGATTCATTTGGAGCAGATTTTATGTCTTCGATCATTCCTTCAAAGTTTACGCTTCTTTTTTCATGATCCCAATACCGATATTCTTTAATGCTCTCGTAACGAGCTAATTTACCAATGCCGACGTGATTAGCTGTTTTTTGGTTAAATATTTAATTGATTAATCTAATAAACTAACGCCAGGTAGGTGAAGATATCAAAATAGTTTTACGATGCATTACAAAACTCATAAATTGGTATGCCAGAAATAAAGCTCCGGTTCCTCCTAAGGCCTGTACTCCGTCAGCCTACAAAATATTCAATAAGTAACTAATTAATAAAATTACGAAAGAATACTTTTTTTGAAGCAAGAACAGGGTTTCCTTCTCCCAACAAAATTTTCAATGAATTTTGACAATACTGATCTGTTCCAGTTATTGGCAGATATTCTTTGTTTAGTGTAAGATCAGCGGCCATTTGTGATTCTACTGTCCTTACTACAGGAAGAACCCATGGTTGCCCTTCTTCTGTTCGATAGGCTAAAATAAAGTTATAAATGAAGATTACAAAAATAAATACCTCCAATTGTGAGATTAACTTTCTGATTAAATGTATCTTCTTTACATGCTTCAGATAGTGCAAAAACCTCAATTGGTTTTGCTTGTTCTACAGTTTCAAAAATTGACATACGTGACTGAAGAAAAATTTACTAAATTGTTATCAGATATTAAAACAAACGAATTAAACAATTGTTATTAAATCACACAAGTTTGCTTTTAATGAATGTTATTTAATTTTGTAATTTATACTAATAACGAAAAACTCATTTTAGTTATTACATAACCAATATAAATATATTTAAGAATGGCACAATGTATATTTAACAAATTTGATATTTATTGTTAAATTTTTTATTTTTAATACAGATTTTAATATTACAAGAAAATCGAATTTTAATAAATATGAAAATATTGTCTCGCATTTTTTACTTGCTACAACATTATAGCTATTATTTTTAATAAGTATATACAAATAGATTTTTAAAAATTTAACCTAATTATTTAGTATTTGCCAAGAAATATTTTGTTACGCTATTATTTACTATGAACACTGTTGTAACACTTAGCTCGCAAAGTTTACTGACTCCTTCACTTTTGTCAATACGTGTACACAAATGAATGAATCAAGACAACTACGAACAACACTTTATTGCTGAAATAACAATAACAAACAATCACACAATGTTTCAAATAATCAATAAAATGTCTGCAATCAACCACACTGAAAATCAACGTCAAGAATAATAATCAATTATATTAAAATCAAATAATCAAATACCAATATCAATTAAATGTCAGCAAGGATTAAATATCAATTAATTTTTAAAAAAAAACAAAATCAAGATATTCTCACCACTTGTGACGACAGGTCCAAAGGGTGGTAGCTGAGTCCAATCCGGTCCGCTCAGAAACCCCCTAACAGCACAGGACTCGTCGTGAGGTCCTGTCACATAGAGATCATAAGTGAATTTTCAATTTTAAAATCTTCAGATAATAGCAACACTTTTTACTCTTCCGACAAAAAAACCCAAATCTTCTTGATTACTCTTCTGACAACAAAATAATAATAAGTATAGATCTCTCTTCTGACAACAAAAAATAATAATTCTCGATCTCTCTTCTGTGGCAATCCACTGCGGATTTCAACTCCTTATATACCATTTTTTATATATAGACATGTTGGGTTTCTGGAGCAATAATAATGATTTGTAGTTAGTAATAGTAATAAGAAGGATTTTTAAATAATAATAAAAATAATTTTTAATTAACAATAATAATAATTTTCTTAATAATAATTTTTTTAATAATAATTTTTTTTTAAAAAAATAATTTTTGTCATTTCCTTAATGACAGAATCCCGCCGTGGGGATTATATTTTTTTGATCAGGCTAATGGATTTCCTCGACGAAATCCATTAGCCTCGGGAGTAAGGAGACTATCTCGGTGTGGAGATAGTGAAAAGCAATAGTCGTCTCCGAGTAGGGATTGGTGATCGTAGATCAATCCCTACGCCTATAAAAGGAGACGGCTACTCCCGTTAAATGCCCCAAAAACAGTTCTATTGAAGAAAAAATTCAGAAGATTGTCAAAAACAATTTGAGAAGATTGTCAAAAGAAAAAAAAATTCAGAAGACGCTGCCCAGAGATTCCAGAGAAACGACCACAGTAATTTTTATATCTATGCCCAGAATTATGCAGTCGGATTTTTGCAAGGGGACCCAGCGAGCTTGGGAACACCTAGGTGGCCTGAGAAGGGCCTAGAGGGTGACCCGGGGACCCCTTGTCGCTCTTGGTGAGACCGATTTATTTTTGTTTCATTTATTCAATTTTATTAGTGATTTGTTATTATTATTATTGTTTTTTAATTAAAATTCAGTATTAACGGGATTTTCGTTGACTCTTACTAACGTTTATCTTTATGTGATTTGAATCAATGCAACCCTTGTAATTGTTGTATTAGTATAAATAAAATTTTATTTTAAATATTTCGAATTGGTTATTAAGGGAGCGGATACTGTATAGTGGAAAGTGTTTTACATTCAAAGGAGTTGAGAGGGATTTCGAACACAAAGGATTACAAAAAGTGAGGAGTCACGAGCAGAGGAGCACACGTTGCTATATTGTAGTATAATAGTAACAGACGACTAATCAGTTGAAGATCAGTTTGATTAATGGGGAATGTCGATTCCCTTTTTAGATAGATAATTCTAAATAGGTACCTCCTTGCGGACCCTGATCTAATCTTGGCAATTAAGGTTCGCCATTGTCAAGATTAGATAACTTTTGGAATTAATTAATTGCCATTTTTTGTTTGAATGTAATTAATTTTAATTTTTAATTTTTTAAAATTAATAATTAATAATTTTATTATTATTATTATGATTATTATTATGATTATTATGATTATGATTATTATTATTATTATTATTATTATTATTTTATTTCTGACCCTTTTGCGGTCTAAATAATTAATTGATTATAATGTTAAGCTTTGAGAGGGTAAGGTAGTATACTGATCACAAACAAGGCAAACAAAACAACTTTTTTAAAACTTTTATTTCTATTAAAACTTTTTTACAAATTATTACAAGTTTTTGAAAGTTTTCTAAAATCAAAATGACAATGTATTTTTATATTAAAGAAGATATTCAATCTACACCACGAAATGTGCATACACCCTGAAGTAACACAACGAATCTGATAACTAGTTTACTAGATCGTAATTACTAGAACCAAACACAAAAAGAAGAATACGGAAATTTAAATTAAGCAAAGACAGAAACGTGAAATTATATTCGCGTTCCGTAAAATTAATTAATTAAAGTGAATATAATTCATCTACACAAATAATTTTGCAGTGAGTTATAATAAACTCTATATAGTTATGATAAACTATTACCAGCTTTCAATTTCTCTTAGTTAT
>JBBMKC010241053.1:0-10888 GCA_037834085.1 Bipalium vagum
ATATTCTTCTCTCATGCAATCTCTTTCCGATATCACATCAATATTTTCACTAACCACATTAATTCTTTTACTTCTATTCATCCCCTGATTACCTTCGTAAAAATTCGTGTTTCTTCTCTGACCTCTATTTAGATTTGTGTAGCACTCCAAGGCTTGGTGACCATTTCTTCCACTCCTTTGACATTTATAAACTGTACAATTCCGAAGTATGTGTCCTGCTTTTCCACATCCAAAAACATGTAGGAATTCTCTTCTCAGGACAGTCTTGGCTTATATGTCCAACATTCTAATTGTCTTGTTAGGCCATCGTTTGCCATTCTTGCAAATGGTCTATTAACACGTGATTCTGGTCTGACTTGCTCTACAACTGGTCTAATCTTATTTTCCTGCTTCCTGTCTCCGTACGTTTTGATATCTACCGTTCCTCGCTACGTCCCTGTAAGTCATGATGATATCGACATGATCAGATTGTTTCTGTCAAATTCCATCCATTAATTTAATTAGATATTCCATTTCTTCAATACTTCCTAACTTTTTCAGTTCGATCTCCTTCTCAATTTCTGGATCATTTATACATCTCATTAGCACTTTTTTCAAAAGGCTTTCCTTTGTCATTTCATGTGACAAGACATCTTCCACCATCTTATGGACATTCTCCAGAAAATTTTCCACACTATCGTCTCCTCTACGATTATTAACTTTTTCAAATCACCCATCATATCTTTTGGTTTGGAAAAGGCCAATCGTAACCTTCCTTTGAATCCACTAACTTTTCCGGCCGTGCTTTCATAGACAATAGATCAAGGTCAATAGATCTTTTCACTGGTGTCTCTTTAACCGTGAAGTACCTTATGCACTGCGCAATGAACCTTTCAACATCGTCAGCCTTACAGAACGTTTTTGGTTGAGACTTTCAGTGATTGGATCCGAGTCGGTGATGGCTGTCATGTTAATATCAATTGGTTTGTAGTCAGAATTAGAAGACATATTTTGAATATATAAATTTTTAAGTGATATAAAAAATAATATTCAAACAAATTTTCTCAGACCTGGAAATTTCTTTTTTATTAAATTTTAAAGATAATTTTATTTTTAAAATTTCATTCCTACTTTTTAAATATTTTAAAATAAATAATTAAAAAATTCCCCGGATCTGATTAGCCTCCTCATAATAGTAATAGAAGAATATACTTATCAAAGCTAATATTTTTTCTTTTTTGCTAGCTCTTCTGCCAACTTGATTTGGCTTCGCTCTAAATGACAAGATATATATGTCATCAGAACTTTGGATATCAAGAAATCAAGAAGTCATTTTAATTAAATAAAGAAATAATAATTGTTCACATCAATTTGTAAACTTAGTACTTGTACTGTGATAACAAATATAAGTATTATATTAAATTATATTAACTTTATGTTACTATTTTTAGAATTTACCTTAAAAATTTTAACGATAAATTTATTTATAGAAATATTTTTTAAAATTTTTATTGAAAAAATTATTTATAGAAACTTTATGTTAGTAAACAATTTTTTCCAAATATTTTATAAATTAATCATCAAAATAATTATTTTTTAATTAATTATAATTATTATAATAATTTTTTATATTATTTTTACTATAATTTTATATCTCATATTTTATTTTATATTTTTAACAGATAGGAAGGAAAATTAATTTAACTCCGAGTTTTAACTCTACATAAAAATAAAAATTATATTTACATAAAATTATATTTGAAAATAACACAAAAACAAAAATATATAAAAGAATATAAACAACACTAAAACACTATAATGTTTTTCAGAATAAAGAATAATCACTATATTGTCATTTATTGTTATTTTGTCGAGAATTTGGGACTGAATTTGAGACTGGGCCTGGGAGTCTCCACAATAGTTCACCTAAAGTAGAAATAACCATATACGTTTTCTTATATGCCGTTTTTTACAATTGGAAGGAAAACAATAAACAATAATCTATATGCATTTTTTTGAGATGTCATTTGAATTTTTGCTGTACGTTTTAGATCTTAGATATTGTTAAGTTTTGGGGGGTTATGGATATATAGATAATATTATTTAGTCAAAACTTAACGTGGGTCGTTTAGATTAATAAGAATCAGAAGGGATTAGAGTGTGTTACGCTCGTGTTCAATATAAAAGAGGTTGCGTTTATGTATTATTTTTAATCGACTGGGTAGTGAATATTGGTACAAAATAAACTTTCAAATAAAACTGATTTCAAACACTTAAGTAATAAAAATCGTTCAAAAAGACAAATCAGAAATTATTATTAAACTTTAAAAATTACATTTGAATGTCAAAAACTTTGTTGAACAAATAAATTATTTTATTGATAAATCCCGGAGAAGTGTTAAAGTAAAGTGGTTTAGTTTTTCTCTTCACTGTCCTAGCCTCAAGAGCCCTCGAAAGTAAAAACGCCCCTCTGCCCTACATGGCGTTGAGAAAGCAAAAGAATAAATTATGAGAACAACAAAATTATTCTGACAAAATTATTTAAATTAATTAAATGCTAATTTATAATCAAATTAGTTTGCGAAATATTCAATTTTGAATCAAATTTTTATTTCGGTAATTAATTGATTATTAATAAATAAAAATTACTCCTTTAAACCTGCGAGAATAATTTGATACTGCTGATCTTGAAATGGATTGAGATTTTACTTCTGAACTGTAGTGCGGTTTTATGAGGAATTCTTGACGAAATCGTGAAGTTCCTCTTTTGTGACAACGTTGAGAGTAATGGTCTTTGGTTCTCACTTTGAATTACGTGTTTGCACTCTTCTTGTTATTTCATTAGATTGTTCTCCTTTAGCCCGGGTCGTTTGTTTCTTTTATACCCTTTTCGACGTTGAAATTTGAAACCAGTTGTCAATTAAATTGTTCACTTTCTTTTTTCTTTGACGTTGTAATCCGAGACAAATGTTTCGCTTGAAATACTATTTGTTGTAACTGTCATGAGTGTTTTGATCCTTTGATAATTGATGCTGGTATACGGCTATCAAGTTTCTGCTCTTTTAAATAATTAATAAAAATTCGTAACTTAAATTCTTGTTCAACGTGTGTCTGAATTTTAAAAATATTTTATATTTATATTAAATTTTTTTTAGGTATTTTTATTTATAGAATCTTTATTATACTAAATTAATTTTTTTATAATTCTTTTCTTGACCATTTAATTAATTTTGTTAACAACTTTTATTTTTAGTAAGAATTTTTATCATTTTTTCTAATTATAGAATTATTGTAATTTTATTTATTATTTTTATGTGAATTTTATTTATATTTTAATAATATATTTATTTTCTGGGAATTCCCAATTATTAAATATATTATTATGCACACGCAGAAGAATTTACATAAAATTTCATTGATTTTACAACATAAGAATTTATACACAATGTTAAGGTTTGAATCACAGCATAGTTTTGGATCATGCAAAATGTTAGAGATTGGATCACGAAATAGTTTTGGATCACAAAAAAGATTTCTTTTCTTTTCCCCTGCCTGGGAGTTTGCTTGGGAGTAGTTCCCCACAATATTTACTATATAGACACCTAATATTTAAATAATTTTTAAGATTACAAAAGGTTTAAATTTGTGTATTTGAATCTTTTATTTGAAGATCATTTTTTATTAATTAAAAAATTAAATATTAGTTATTTACAATGATCGGATTTTTAAAAAATTATAAATTCAAATTTGTAAATTTTTGTAAAATGCAATACAAAATAGTTTAAATAATATTGATAAGGAGTTATGTATAAAAAAATATCCAAAAAAATTAAATATCTTACCTAATATTTTGTTAACTAGAATAAATTAAAATAAATAAATAAATTTCTTAAATCATTACAATTAGTTTGGTTAGTAATTTTGAAGTGCTTATGATTTTCATCTTTATGATTTTGTTTATTTATTATATTAATTTTGTTACATTTTCAAATTTTCGTGAAAAATGTTATTGTGTATAAATTAGTTTTATAATTAATATAAATATCTATTTCCTACATTTTTCAAATAACTTTCAATATAGATAATTAATTTTTTATTTTTAGTCTAGATGTCATTTACATGTGATACAATTTGGCCTATGCGTCTTGATTTGAGTTCTTTAGAATGCCGACAAATACTGCGCGAGAAAGAGTTACTGTGTTATTCTGATGTTGTTTCAGTATTAAGGGCTCAAGGTCCATTATCTGATGAAAAGAGGACGGTTTTATCAAATCTTCAGAAAATTCTCTCGATTAGTGACGACCGAAACAAAGCCGAATTTCGCAGAGCAGCAAACAATGAAAAATTGGCTACCATCGCTGAAACAGTGTCTGGATTCGATGCCTATACAGAATGGGCATCTTTAGGAGCTCAGATATTCCCTCCTATTTCCAGACCATCACCCAGAACATGTTACTGTGACCAAGCTTGTCAGACTGTTATTTCGAACATTTTGAAAGAAAAGGATTTTTCTAGCCCCATGGATACTCGAGACAGTGATATTACGGACAAAATAGAATCTTCAATTATTTCCAATAGAATAATCAATAAAGATCGATATCAGGTGAAAACTGAGGGAATTGTCAAGCTTAACAGTTCCACAATGACTATGGGTATCGATGAGAATTCAATCATCAAATCCGGAGCATGTTCAGACGTTCTGAAAGCGAACCTCGTGTCGACAAAAGATTCAAGCACATCGCACGATTACAATTTGCATTTGTTATCGGAGATCGCTACCGGAGAATCTAGTCAGTCCGATCTGATCGCGGTCAGCGGAGATGGAGTGATCGAATCCAGTATCCGACCGGACTCGTTTTCCATCCACAACCAGATCAAAGATATCGATCAATGCTATTCGTCGACCATATCAGCCAAGCCAATCTCTCAATCTCCTCGACATGCGTTGCCAAGCAACGTGCTGATGCCCATATCCTCTGGCGTTAACACCAAATCGATGACGCTGTCAACGACAACGACAACATCGAGCACGTTTCAACACGAATATCCGATCAACAATAATAATAACGTAAATACGCAGATAGTCATTTCCAACAGTGCTGCGTATCGCTATGTGCTGCCTCGAAACGCAGGAAGCAATATCAGTTTCATGTCGACAAATACCAATACTGGCCACCAGAAAGATCAATTGACCACATTCGGTTCCCAACAGCAACAACAATTGTCCCAATCGGCGGTGGGAGGAGCGTATATTACGTTATCATCATCGGGTTCGTTGAGTTCGAACGTCGCCACCAATCAATTAAGATCGTCCGCTACAGCTCACCATCATTTGACTGCCAATTGGGTGGCGGCCGGTGGCACCAACCACTGCGGACAGCAGCACCAACCACAGGCCCAGCAACAAGTTTACATTCAGAATGTTTCATCGGGACAGCATGGAGGCATCAATTTGCAATATCATCAGCAACAACACCAACAGCCCAACATTGTTCACCATCAAACGGGCGGTGATTATTCCAATTCTTTGGCATATGCACTGAAACAACGAGCCATATCCACGGAAGACCAGCAACAGAAGTGCCATCCGACCAATCAGGCCAATAATAAGCTCGTCGTTAGAAATTTAGGTGAGATTATCGATAGTCTTAATGCTTCTTCATTTTGGGTTGAGACAACAAAAAATATGGAAATTGTTGTCATGTGTTGAATTCATAATTCTCAGCTACTGACAAATAATCAGTAACGTATTTTTACAATATTTTTTCCCATTTAACGATTTTTGTGGTTTTTTTGGGATTCTCGGTTTTTAGTTTTTTTTAATTATAACGTTTTAATCTGCAAAAAACTGGAGATCAAATATGTATATATTAAAATTTTTAATATTTCTGTCGACATTTTGGGAATTTTTGAAATGTCTCTATTTGAGTTATTTGAAAACTTATTGGAAAGGTCAATATATTTTGGGACTAATTGTGAATGAGCTTCTCTATTGTTTTTTCAGCTGGGAAAACAATGAAAGAATCTTCATACATTTTGTGATATCTTTGCTGCCATGACAACGATGACTCTGGTGACCGTACTTTAATAAGATCGATTAAGATATCAATTGAGTTATGATTTCTTGCGATGTTTATTGATTTTTAAAGAAAAGAATCGATAAGAGAAAAATAACTGATTTTTGCTTTTATTATCTCAAGTACTGTTTTCATCTATTTTACGATTTAGGATCACAGTCGGCTTCGGATTATGAACGAAATAAGCGATTTATGGTTGTAAAAGGTATTTTTATTTTATTATTATTATTATTATTTTATTTTTTTTAATTTATTTTTAAAATTTAATTTTGATTTAATTTATTTAATCAGATAAAATTAAAATATTCTGAAATAAAAGATCTAATGGCACTAAATAATTCATAATAATAATAATAGTAATAAAAATAATAAATTAATAATAATAATACTAAATTAATAAATAATAATAATAATAATAATTTTTATCATTTATTTGTAAACAGACAGTAATCGATATAAATGTAGTAAGTTGTCTTGAGTTGTAATTCTGTGAAATAAAATAACTAACGTGATACCGCCGTATGATGTCAGGTCACTTTATCTGAAATCAATACCTTACACAAATCTTGAATAATATAAAACAGGGTCGGTCGTTTAATATTTCAATCTTTTTTATTTTGCTGTGCTGAAAATCGCACGAGGTGACGCCTGGTTTTCCGCGTATTCTTAACATCATAGTGCGGTACTTGAATTTAAATTTTTCTCTTGTTTTTGATGAAATTAAGCAAAAATTAAGTAAATAAGAAATCTGATAAGGTGAGATATACATACGGCAGTTTGGTCACATCGATTATCTCAGTCGGCTTTAATCGTTGCAAATCACCAATGTTCTTTTCACAGGCGAATACGAAAGTGATCGATAAGAGCGATAAATATCACTTTTTCCCGTAGACTTAATTCACCGAAACGGTTTTCACTGAAAATATCGATTGGAACTTTTTGATGCAGAGTTTTTGATCCAATTAATACTGTGGTCAATTTTATTTTTCACTTAAATAACAATTGATTTTTAAAATATGTTTTGTATTGATTTTGAAAATCTATTTTCTTCAATGAATATATTGGAAATCAATTTTACTGATTATAAATGTGAAAATGATATTGAGTTTTATCTAGGTCGATCTATTGGAATTGAATTTTGATTTATTTTCTTTCGGAAAATATTTCATTTGAATATTTTTCAAATTAGAGAATTATTTCTCATACAAATATGCCATGCTAAATCAAGAAAAAATATTTTCACGAAAAATTATTAATATTATTAAATTAATTATTACTCTTCTTACTATTATTTTTATTGTTTTTCTTTTCATTTTTTACTTTTTATTATTACATTGAATCTGTTAGTTTGATAACTTATAAATACTTACTCTACATTTTTATATAGTATGCCACCTCTTCTAACTGAACACCTCTTTACTTAGAACTTTGAAGACTTTAAATTTATTATTAAGACAATAATAATAACTTTAATTATTGAAAATTTAATATATTGTTTAAATAGATGTTAATAAATTAATTCTAACTGTTATTATTGATATTATTGTTATAATTATTTGTTATTATTATATTTTTTAAAATTAAAATTTATTTTTATTATTATTATTTATATTATTACAATTTTTATTATGCGAAAATTAAAACAAATATGAACAAAATTATGATGGAATCGATTATAATCATCCGGTTAACATTGTTTAGAGGTTTAATAAACTTGAATCTGAACAAGCTTAAGCATCAAGGTTAGATTTCAACGCCCCTAGAGATTATTCACCATTGTCGTGGATAACTGATTATTAACTTTGCAATTTTTATAAGATTTCTTATAGAAGACGAAGACAAAATTGGTTTTTGTTTATGTATTCATAGGAAAAGAAAAAAAAAGTTTCTTAGAAAAAGTTAAAAATTTTTTTTACAGTTCTCTCAATGGTTCAACCAATGTTAAATTCACAACCGTTTTGATATCGTTCTCTCTCAATTGGTGAATTTTATTAATTTTATTTATGAATTGAAACTTTAATCAACCGCGAACCATTCTAGGGATAAAAGAATAGGTGAGAGAACTGGAAAAGTCAAAGGAATTTTTAATTAGTTATGATTCAATGAAACATCAGATCAAGATTCAGAGAAAGTCACTTAGAAATGTCAATAAACAAATATTTACTGCTTCAATTAAATGAGCCAGGTTCAATTTTCTCGAATAAAGATTTTAGTTAGGAATATTCTCACTTTAATTGCAAAAATTTCTTCAGTTCCATTTATGGATTACAGTCAATCGATGGTAGATAAAGTCAATACAATTATGGAAAAGGATACCCCTGAACATTGTATGTAAAAAATGTTTAGGTCAAATTAAAGGATAAATTCAAAGTTATTCAGTATTGTTGAAGATGACATTGATATATTGCAGGTTTCACAAAATCGATAATTCGTACTGAAGTAATTAAAGAAAAATAAAAGACCAAGAGATATTTCCTTCTGTCCTACCTTTAGTACATAGTTTTAATATTTAAAGGTTATAGTATTGATTGAAAATTATGATTATCAGAGTTTTGAGATTTACTCCATATTGAGTCTTTTCAACAATAATCATTAAAACAAATCAATACAAAAGATAAAAATGAGAAATAAAAATTATCGATATTGAAAAATTAAGATTTCAATAAACTTGAGGAGTGGAAAAAAGTATAAGAAACCAATAGCAATCAATAATCATAATTATAATCAATCAACTGGTCCATATTTTTAGTTATATCTCTTTTCCACTGTGGTCTCATCTTTTGTTATTGGTGTAAAGTCACCAATGTTTTATTTTTCGCCCCACCTTCCGCTACAGGTATCAAGTCGTCAAGCATATGTCAGAACTGTGAACTTGACTTCTTGTTTAATAATATTCGGTAAATTTGTCTTATGGATTTTTTAACATAATCAATGTAAGTGAATATTTAAATTCAATTTGATATCGATCTCACTTGCGATAAAAGTAATTTCGTTATTGAGTTCTGATAATATTGATTTTTGAGAGTTGTTGAGTCAGAAATTTATATGATTTATTCCATTTCACAGGTGGCTCCGGTGGTGGATCAGTTGCACCAACCACTAAGAAACCGAAAATCTCCAACCCTTCCAACAGGCAACCAGGAAGACCACCTTTAATGCCAGCGCCGAGTACTGCATGCACCAGCCGTCCGTATGTTGCAAATGTACGTAATAGATCTCATTGAGAATGCAATTTCTCTTTTTTCTTTTATTCTCTCTTTTACTCAATACGCATATTTTTTGATCTCATCTTTGCATCTTAGTTTTCTATTTTCTTCACCTCATTTTCTTTTTTATTTCCTCACTCCCTTGTAATTTTTTCCTAATTCACTTTTTCAGTTTTCTTTTTCTTATTTTCTTTTTTTGTTTTCTTTTACTTCGATTCCCCTTTTAATTTCATCTCTGTATCACTTCTCTTTTGTTTTCATCATTTTCAACTAATATTTTCTTTACCAATCATTTACCTCCGGGTTTTCTTAATTATCAATCTCCAGGAAATATTTCACAACAGTCGTGCAATCAATACAATGTCATCGATTTCCGATACAACAACGGATTCAAATGGTCTAAAAATCAGCTCCATCAGCTCGGGAGCAATGGGCATCAGCGTCAATTCTCCACAGGTTCGATTGAACCCGTACTCGTCCGTCAATCGAGGCAACGGTCTGCAACGATCGACAAATTCTGCCAACAACAAACCGGGATCGGCAACCGGATCGGGATCCATTATTCAGCTGGGCGGAGGTTCGGGACCGCAGATTTTGTCCGTGGACACACCGAGAAATGTCGGTATTGTGTCCACCAATCCGCTGAGGCCGAAAGTAAATAGTTCTCTTGTCATTGGGTTTCGTGATCCACATTGAAATATGTTTACGTAACTTCTCCCTACCCTTGCTATGCCCCACCTCCAATCACTTTCCATCGTCCGCCGTATCCTTCTTGGATTCTGTTATGTTACGATTTGTTTGGAAAAGGTTTTAACGTCTTTAGTCTTCATGGCACTCTCTTCTAATGTGTTTTATATTTTCTATCTCTTTCCACAAATATTTTTTAATAAAATGTCATTTAAATTTTTTCTTAGTTATCGTAATTGATTTTATTTTTGAATTTTATTTATTATTTTTATTTATTGAACGATATTGATTGATATTTTTTTCGGTTGAAAATGATTTGAAGGAAATTATTAATCGAAGTAAAATCGATTTCGTCATTGATGGTGACATGATTCAAATTTTATGGAGAACAAGAAATCGATAACTACTTAGAACCATTTAATCAATCCCACCACCTCTTCCTTTCCATCTCATTCACTTCGTGAGAAAGTTTGATATATTTTATCGATTTTTTGTTTCTTGTCTATTTCAATTTTATTTTGACCACTTCACAATTATTATCGATTATAAAAAATTAGTTTTTTCTCACTATCATTTATTACTGTTTGAAAAAACAATATTATCGATTTTTTTAAAAAAATGTTCATTTTAATTTTTCTTTAGTTACTGTGATCGATTTTCTTTTTAGTTTTAAGTTTTCTTTTATTGATTTTTATGAAAAATTACGATATTAATATTATATAATAATATAATATATGATTAGTATTTTATATTTATCGGAGATAATTTTATTAAAATGGCATCTCGGACTTAAGTCATGGAATTTAATCATTTTAACAGCACTGGAACGTGATTTAATTTTTTATTGGATTTTTCTAATGTTTATATAAGTTTTGTTTTACGGAGATTCAGTATCAATTTAATCAACTTATCTTTTATTATTATGATTATTATTATTAT
>JBBMKC010241064.1:0-10887 GCA_037834085.1 Bipalium vagum
TACAAATAAAAGAAACTATGATTTATACTTTATCAGATTAAAATGATATTTTCAAACAAGACAGATATATAATTTACAAATGCAAAAAACCGAATGGTAAAATATCAAGCCGATAACAAATAAACAACAATTAAAGTTGGCAATTTCATTATCCACAAATTTCATACTACACAGCCTGATAAAATCGTACAAATTTTGAAAGGTATATATATTCATAGATTTAATCAGGAATTATGATTCATTTATTACAAAAAAATTATTATAATTAAAAAAATCAAAATTCTTGTCTAAGTGATATTCAATTTAATTAGTATAAACTTAAATTAAAAAGTTTTTAATAAGAACAGTAGGCCAAACATATTTTAAACATGTTTTATACGGCTTTAGCATTAAAGAAGATGAAAGAGAATGGATCTGACAATTAAGGAAAAGTATGAACTCATTTTATAGAATGAAAATGGTGATTCAATAAAATTTGTTTATTCGGCAAAGGAACGACCCAAATGAGCAAATAAAATATATAATATAATAACATATGGCCTGACAAACTAATAATAAGTATAATTCAATGTATTAATTAAATATTTAAAATTTTCATATTACTGAAAACCCCTTTAATGTGTTCGAAATCTCGGGATTAATTTATTAGCAGCAAATTTCGAAGGGGTCATTAATTTCTCACAAGTGTATCGAAAAATATAAGAGATTTTTATCTTTTATGATACCACTGAATTTATTAAATTTTTTCCGATTTAATATCAAATTATATATAATTTTAGGAAATTCAGGTGATAAAGATTTGAAGTATGTGAGTTTAATCAAAGCTGAAATCTGTGACGCTTCCAAATGCTATTCTGATAATGGCATTATAATGCAGAAAAAACTGCCTTGTCTCCAATTCAACCCTTTCAGTAAAAGAATTTGAATTAAGAGTACATAAAGAATTTAAAGACAGAGCCACGCTATTACTATACCTGTTAATGGTTTGAGATTCTCCTTATTTATAGGTAAGTCAACTAGACCGAGTGTTTGAAGAGATTTGAATATAGAATCGATAGGATATATGTATGAATCTAATTTAAATGCCTGGTTTACCTCGGTTTTATTTTTAAAAGGGCTTTTACAGTTTTATGGCTTTACAAGTAGAAAGGTTTTACTAATTCTGGACAACACATCAAGTCATGTAATTCGTGAGGAATGACAAAATAAAATTAAATAGATTTGAAATATTATTAAAGACGAATGCTGAAGACAATAGTGGAATCGAATAGGAAATGGCTTTGGTTTAACATCTATTAATATATCTTTCTTTTATTTATTAGTTCATTTATTTTTAGCCGCTTGTCGAAACGACTATTATTGATTTAAAAATTATATTTAAATCAGTGAGAACCCAAAATATTAACACTAAAAAAGAGATCTTAACTCCATAGCCAAAACAAATAAATAGAGGTAATCATGCCCAGCACACAACACATAATACTTTTCAGGATCATATTTGTCAACTTTAAATAAAAGTACTTTTTCATACTATTTAATTACACAGAGACTATCGAATTTTATATATTCCATTCTTTGAATTATATTTTTCTTTAATTTATTTTTAATTTTAAAATTTTGAGCTCTTCTTCTGAAGCTTGTTTTAAGTTTTTAAAGCACTTTAGCATTTTGAAAATGCTCAAAGGTTTTTAATTTTCCTTTTCCAAATGCTTTGGTTTCGTTCAGCTCATTGTCAATCATTTATTATTGGATAAAATAGATGGCATTAAATTCCCATTATTTGCTGAATCTTTTTTATTACTGAAATTTTTTATTTTATTGTGTATAAAATAATTTTCTTTGCTTTATTTCTTAAAATTTTACCTAACTTTTATTTAGATAATTTCTTTATAAATTGATTTTTGCTCACCTTATATTCATTGGTATTCCATGACCTTATTACTGGTTTTAGATCTAACAATGATTTAATCTTTTTTGTAGCATAGTAGTAGGTATTAGTGAATGAACCCAGCCGTATATTCATTGTTATTCCATTACCTTATTAATGAATTTTATACCTAACAATGACTTACTCTTTTATGTAGGATAGTAATAGGTATTAGTGAATGAATGTAGCCATGTGATTCTCTCATAACCTGACTGTTTAGACTAGCATGTTATGTTTTTCTATTATTAATAATAAAAACCTTTTACATTTATCATTTGTATCACATCTTCAGGTGTCTTTCTTCTTGAATGTTTACAGCATATTGTCAACATATTTTACTTGGCATAACCAATAGAAATTAAAAACCGAAAATTATATCAAAATAGTGAATTTGCAATTGAAGAGCTATCACAGGAAATCAAAAATTCTGCAAATCCATTTAAGACTTTCAAGTTTTTAATACTATAACAAAATAAATTTCTCGATTAATATGAAATCAATAGACAATCGCAAAAGATAACAAATTAATCTTTGAAAACCTATACCAATCGAATTACTTCCGATTCAAAAAAGTCAAATAAAAAAATAATCGACTTCAGCCGACAAAGTGACTTTTTACATCGTCAGGAATTTTGTTCAAATAGAAATTGTGCCATTCTGCCTTGGCTGTTGCCAAGACACCAAAATTGTTGGATCTCTCCACATCGCGATCATAGAGAAACGGACGTCCCAACATGTCGGTCATAGTACCACCTGCCTCACGCAAAACTGCTTCCGGAGCACAGGTGTCCCACTTTTTGCAGCCTGCACTGGCAAAAATGTAGGCATGACACCTACCCTCGAGTAACAAGATTACCTTGTGTCCGCAACCGCCGACACGTAAGACCTATTTGAATGAAGAACGGAAAGAATCAAAATACAAAATATATTATATGAGGAAAACAAATAAAAAACCTATTAAATCAAGAGAAGTAAAGAAAATCAAAATTTTTGGGATGCAGATAAAACCATTTCCAAGAAATGAATTTTAAAAAGGTATTCGATTGCTTTCCACATGAAATTGACTTGTTTTAGAGTCACACAACTCTTCATTTTGTTCTCCTACTTTATCGAACGAATCGAAAGGAAAAATGTAGGCGAGTATTATATTGAACTTAAAAACACTTCAATCGTTTTCACTAATTTTGAACATACGTGAATAAATACTGTCGTCATCTGTCGACCATTGAAGATTGATTTTTAATGGTTGAAATTTCATTTAACTGTCGTACTTTAAAGGTATTTTATTTTTGAAAATCTGGAAATCTTGGCTTATCATAGTGTTCGGTACCGACTAGAATGAGGCTTAATTTCATTGGTGGTAATCTGTTCCCTCCTCATTGGAAAAACAAATAATTTCTTTCACTAACATTTTTAGCCATAAATTCCATTTTGAATGTTGATTAATTTTCAAATTAAAGACAACTGAATTCAAAATGGAGCTAGAACTCTGTCGGAAAGATAACACTAGTAAAACCCAATTTTATAGGGTTAAAATATAAAAACTCATGACTGTAAGATGAACTAACCTGAAACAGATTGTTTTCTACTTTCCCCTTTCTTTATCTCTCATCTCCTTTCCTCATTCTTTCTCCTTTCTATTTGGTCTATTTTTTGCACTCCAACCTCATTTCTTTCTATCCTAACCCTTCTTCAAATTCTCCTTTCCAATAACCTCTCTAGCTTCTCCCATTCTTACTCTTTTTCCATTTTTTTCTATCCCTTTGTGCTCTTTCCATCCTCTTTTTCATATCCTTTGCTTTCCTTCCACTCATTTCCTTTTCTATTTTCTAAACACTCCTTTTCATTCCAGTCTCATTCGCAATTTTTTAGATTCTATTTACTCATCTACTTTCCCCATTTATTTCTTTTCATTCTCTTCGTTTTTTATTTCCCTTTATTTCATTTAGTACTTTTTTTATTTCTGGCATCTTTCCTTTTCAATCTCCCTCTCATTTTCTCTTTCCTCCTTAGTATAACTCTCATTTCTTACTTCTTTGTCTTTTCCCGGTTTCTTATTCCAAGCATTCTCAGTTCCTCTCTGGTTCTTCCTTTCCTCCCATCCAAAAAATTCAATATTTTTCAAAGTAAACAATTTAAAATGATTACTTCTGACGGTTGGCACGATTCCAAAGCCCGATTGACGAACGAAGTCGTGTGTCCGCGAGTGGTCGATATCACATTGATCTGATCGCTAGGACTTTGATCGGTTATCGATGACCGCTTCTCAATTCCAAAGCATCCAAGGCCTTCCAGCGCAAAAATAGAACGCCCGTTTCGATTTGTAGAAGCTGAGAACGGCTGATGAATCACTCCGCCAACCGGTCGACCTTGAACCGATAATCCGATTAATACTGTCACGTGTTCCACGAGACCCTATAGAGAAATTTATTTTAAAAGTTAAAACGATTTTTCTTTTCGTATCCATCATTACATTCATGAGGTCGTAAGATCGATATATTTGAGAAGAATCAAACAGAGTGTATTACTTGTGTGTATTCACTCGTTCCATCAAGTGGATCCACCCAAATTACAACGTCCTGGATATTGACATTTAGCAAATTAGTCGGACATTTCTGTTCCAGAACGAACTCATCGTCGTTTAGTTCAACGTCTTCGGGATTTATTTTAGATTCAATCTCATCAATGGTTTCCTCTCCTGTTACATAAATGATAATTCTTCATGTTTTATTTCATTTTAATAATGACCTATTACACAAATTCCAGGAAACCTTTTCAAAAGGGAAGTAACAATGCAAGCTTGAGCTTGTCGATCGGCTTTGGTTTGCAAATCGTTTATTCCCTTGTCTACTATTCCTAGGTTACCACTAGACATTACCTGTCGTACAATGGAACCGGCTTTATAAGATATTTTCACAGAAGCAGACAACAGACGCAGAATGAGAGGAATTTCCATTTGAAAAATAAATTAATAAATAACTAATTCAAATTTATCACTTATATGATTTTTAAAACAAAACTAAAACTGAAAAATACTTTCTGAAACTTGTTATAATTCTTGAAGTTTAATTTCTTAAATAATTAATAAATTGATTGTGCAATTATTTTAATTTAATTAAATGAAAAGTCGCAAAATATCAATAAATATGGAAATTTAATATAAAAATCTAATGGATAAAAAATTTATTTTAACATGGTAATTGTTCATATATTTTGATATTCATAAGTGTTAAAAATTAATTTAAATTATGAACTTAATTTCAATCGTTTAATAAAATTCTTTTTATTACGAAATATTTGTGATACTTTCAACAAAATATCTCTATTCCGTAATATTTAATTAAATCATCAATCAGTTATTTAAAATAACTATATTAATTTAATGGAAATCATGAAAAATTAATAAATATAAACTAATAAATATAAATTAATAAATATAAATAAAGAATTTATTTTTATTTTAGTCCTTAGGGGATCGTAAAGTGGGTCGCGAATAGTCTTCATAAACCATTATTTATTTGATTTTTGATTGATATCATTATCTTTATTGGAAGACCAAATAAGTAAAACTATTTCCTCTTGAAAATCAGTCTTGTACACTGGTTGGCGTCCTGGTGTGGTCGCCATGTTAGTTGAAAATGAATCGGAGATACCGGGATTTGAAAGTACAAAAATTTACTTCTAAAACAATTTTTTCTTCCACTAACTTAATCGTATGTACATAAATGTACGCCTATTATGGCTTTTATTCAATCTTCATTTTGGAACAGATCGTCATCGCAGTCGTCGAGATCTTCAGCAGCATTGTTAAGTTTTGAATATGTGTTAATATAGTAGATTTAGAAAAAAATTTAATCAAAACTTAACGTGGCTCGTTTTAATTAATCAGAAGAGTTTATAGTGTGTTACGTTCGTGTTCAAATAAAAAATGAGATTATATATTATTTTTTAATCGAATGGGTAAGTGAATATTGGTGCAAGAAAAATTCAAATTGGATTGATCAAAACACTTAGACATAATAAAAATTATTCACGAAGACAAATCAATGCAAGATTTTAATTTTATAAATATATATTTTTCAACTTTGTTGAACAAGCAAATACAATAACTGGTTATGATGATAAATCCCGGAGAAATATGTTTTTAGAATGATTTTCAGAATGCTATCCTAGCCTCAAGAGCCCTCAAAAATAAAAAGGCAATAAAAAGAAAAAATAGGAAGTAACAAAAAAATATTTATTTATTTTGATGATAGAATAATTGGGAAACTATCCAATTATTATTTTAAATATATTATAAATTAATCACAATAGTCAATTTCTAATTAAATTGATATTTATGATTTACTTGTAAAACAAAAAACGAAAATAATTACTTTTACGAGTTCAGGATAAACTAAAGATGGTTCTCTGGATAGATTATTGGTTGACCACACGATTCTAAATATTCCTCGATCAGAATATGAATGCGATTCTTGAACTTGAAACTTCACTTCCAGTCTTTTTCTTCTTTTAATATTTCGGAATCGAAATATAGTTTTCTTGAAATAGCTTCTCCAAAATTGATTTTTAAAGTTCTGTCTTCTTTTTCTTTCTTTTGCTTTCGTTTGTTTTCTGTCTTTTATATACTGAAAATTGCTTGTTCAATTGAAATGGTAATATAATGATTCCTTTTGATCTCTTCTCCACGAGTGTCCAATTTCCAATGTAATTTAATATCCTGTCTTCTGCTACGATATTTGATATTTAGATTTCAAAATTTCTTGTCCTTTTCAATGACAGCTGATGTTCTGACAGCTACGCTGTAATTTGATTTTTAAAAGAGAAAATAATTTTTGTTTTGTTCTTTTGCGTTTTTTGTTCCGTTTTTAATTAAAAAGAAGTTTAATTTATATTATTATTTTTTAACCTATTTTTATTTATAGTAATATAAATTTACTATATTTAATTTTTATATAACTTTTTTGTTATTTATTTCATTATTTAGTTTTTATTTTTATTTTTAGTAATTATTTTTGTTGGTATTTCTAAATTTATAATTATTTTAAGTTATCTGTTATGTTTGTGAATATTATTAATATTTTATTTATTTATTTTCGGTTTTAATTAATTAATTAATTTTTTCGGGATTTTTCAATTATTACATATATTATTACACATACACATATCACGCTTAAAATTTTATATCAAGAATTTACATAGCAAAGGTTTTAAAGGTTTAGAACATAAGGTTTGCACAAAATGTTTGGATCACAAAATAGTAAATTTTTAAATTTTTTCGAATCATTTCCTTTCTGCCTTCTTGCCTGGGAGTGGTACTACAGCATCATCAGACTGGGATTGATTTTCATCGTCAATTTCGTGAAGTTCGGAATAGTTCACTGATTGTTTTCAGACATCTCTGTGAAATTTCCATTGCGCAGCATTCCATTTTATATTTGAAGCAACACAGAATTTGCTGATTTTCGTTATTTGGCATTTAGGTATTTAGCTTTCCAGTATTTCCTCATTCCGTTTTTGCCATGATCCAATGTAGCCGACTGCGAACATGTCTAGCAGAACAGTCAAATCTGGTAGGGCTTTCTTGGTCTGGTCGAGAAGATTTTGGTAGTGAATGAGATTCTTCTCATGGTTACAGTAAATATTTTTCTCTGTATCATACGGACATTTGATGTCAATAAGATACATGACTTTGCGGTCAGTGAATTCAATCTGAAGGTCAACACGTTTTGTTGAATTGACGTATTGACTTTTAGTGCTGACAAAGACTTTGGCCTTTGAATTATCTTTAATTTGTTTGGCCAGATAATCTTGAATTGAATTATGCCGGCATTTTTGGAAGCAATGCAATTAACAAGAACATGAGACAATGTCTCTTCTTCCTCATTGCATCTTCGGCTTTCACGGAATTTTGAGCCATGACGAACATTGATCTGAATTGAGTATTTATTTATTTATTGGGTAATATTTCACCTTTGAAAATTGCAGTTGTGGATAATTTTGATTGGCCAATTGTCGATGCAAAGCGACCGGCACTTGCTTGGCTGTTCCAGTTATGATTTTAAGCATGATTGATTAGATTGTGAAGCTTTTTAGAAACAACATTTGCATCAATGAGTTCACAATTGCTTCATTCTGATAACTTTGGTCCAAATGCTGAAAGAGTTTCAGACAGACTCCCTTTTCATTGCGTTCGAATCTTACATTGATCTTGTGTGTGGATTGCATTTGGTTGACTGCAGATCGAGTCTTCCTCCACCAACAATTCTGAAGACATTGAATGTCACCACGATTAAGCCATATGAAAGCTTAATCGAGTGAAACTCGGTTAAAAAGACCAGGATTTGAGGCAGCACCAATTAAAGAAGAGATTGCCATTTCTCAAATAATTTTATCTGGTGAGTTAAGCAAGTGAAATACATTTGGAATTGACTGAATCAGATATTTGTCAACTACAGATATAATGCCAGCATTACCAAAACACATTGGCGTATACTTTTGTACTTAATGGAAGAATGAATTCCAAGACCAAGCATATTTTTCAAAAGACGTCAAATATTTGGTTCAATGGCATTGACTTCTTGCCTCATCTCATTTAACGTTATGTAATTATTCCGAAAAGCAAAAATCATTCTGGAATGAATAAAGGTGCGATAAGCATTTAACTTTAGCCATGGGTAAAGAATTCTTTCGGAGATAATTATTAGCTGTTCGATAATGTCAGAAAATAACGATCGAGGTGGTGAATGAAGATTTTCACAAAAGTCAACACCCAAATATCGATATGTCTCATCAACAGTCAATGTAGAAATTGACGAATCACCAATTTTCAAAGGATATACATTTTGTATTTGTGGAACACGAACAAAAGCACACTTTGAAGGCCGAAATCTCAAATGGAGCCAAGATGACACTTGAACTGCGCGATCTAGGAGCTCTTGCATGTATTGACGACTTGTGGCTAAAAGAACAACATCATCTGCAAAGCAAGCGCGCTCAACCGGTGTTCACAAATCAAAACGCCACCGCTCAACATTTGATCGAGACTGTTTAATATTGGGTTCATTGAAATATTAAACAACAACATCGATAAGAGACATTCCCGCCGAGCACCAACATTAATTTTAATAGGATCTGGACTAAGATTGCCGCACATAAAGTATGATTGACAATTACTATAGAGGACTTCGACCAATCTGCACGATTGAGAGCCAACTCCCATTTTTCGAAGACAACCAGTTATGAAAAAGATATCAATGCTGCAATCCGAAAATTCTCATGATGAAACACAACTGACCGATGGATAAGAGCCACTACATAACAATCATCAAAGAATGTACGATGACCAATTTGCTCCCTCTCATTCGAAAACATTCTCCTATCCTTTGGTAAACATTGTCACACTGTACCTCCTTATTGTCCTCAGCCATTTGGATCAGGTCCATTCGCAGGGCTCTCACATTCTCATTTTCTTTACTTTGTTGGGCGGCCTTTTTGGCTTTCTCCATCAGTTCTATATAATCTCGTCCAGTTGAACGTCTGCAGAAGTAGTCCCAAAGTTGATGAGGAAACCACACCATCAAAGCCTGAAACATTAAGATGAATGGCATCCAATAATAATAAGCAAAGGAATGGGTGCTTGGGTTTTCATGATCATTGTCCTCGGCATACAAGTGAGCAAGAGATGATCTTGTTGATCTTAAATTGATCCAGCCATAATTGTTGAGGTAATTGACAAAAAATCGGTCGTCTCCAACCGAAACCGAAGCATGACAATTGATGGAGTTATTGACAGCGTATTGATTGACAATAAAGGCTGAACAAATGACGATTATGGAAAGACTATATCGATAGATTCTTCGACCCAGTGCATCCGTCAACTGGACGGGTTCGTGTCTGACTTTATTTTGTGACAGGACTCCAGAAATATCCTTGAACATTTTGATGGTTACCTTAATTTTCGATAATAAAATAATAAATAAAATCAATTATGTAATTAAAAGAATATTAGACAATTATTCTTCTCATTATTCTTCCTCACTAATACATTTTGCTTAAAATTTGTCTTGGCCGAACAATACAATTTAGAAAATTTTAGAGTTACGTGTTACGTAATTATGTTTTGTTTAAATAAATACTTTACATAACTCTGACGTCTTTTCAATGTGTAGTAAAGAAGAACTAACTGACGGCCACACCAAAAATGTATATGCTATAACTAGAAGCATGAAAAAAATTAGTCATGGATGCGTTACCAAAAAATGCACAGGAAATTTTGGGATTTCAAATCAAACAATATAACGGCAGAAGCTCGACTGAAGCCGAAAGATGGTTGAAAGATATTGAGGAATTGCTCAGTATAAATGACTTATGCTTGTCGGCGTATTTGATTCACTATTATCCGACGAAGCCTCAATCTTAAGGAAGAGCTTCAAGACAGAAGCAGCAAAAAAAGAAGAAGCCAAGTCGTGGTTTGCTGAAAAGAAACATTTATAGAGAAGAAACCAATAACCGATTTAATTTGCGAATTGTCAGAAATTAGACAAAATTCGGATGAACGATTTGAAACTTTTGAGATCCGTATTCGGAATTTAATGAATGACATCTTTAATTCTGGATTGTTCCAGGAAGAGATCATTACCGAATTTTTAACAAAACGAGCTAGAAGTGTGGGACTTCGAGATGCCATTGTTTCGAAACCGAACGCCAAAGTCGAAGATATTAGAGCTATGGCCAAACTATATGAAACACGGGATTCAAAAATGGATCAGAAGAAGGAATTTCAAGTCAATTTTTTGAGACAAAGAATCTATGCAAAAACAGTTCAAAGAAATTTTCCCAAAGATTTTCAGCTGAAACGTGCTGATACATCTGCGTATCATGGAGTTACTCAAAGGACAAATTTGACATCTGCTCCCATAATTAAAGAAGCACAGAAAGAATATCGAAGAGATGACGGA
>JBBMKC010241075.1:0-21184 GCA_037834085.1 Bipalium vagum
ATCTACATCTACGGTTAATATATATTTCATTATATGGAGGAGGGGGTCGTTTAAAATTTCCTAAGCTTGAAGGGGGTTTAAGAAGTTTAAGAAGCCTTGCTCTATTCAATGTTACTCAATTTTCAAATAGGAAATTAACTTATGGGCCACTATTTACATTTGACCTAAATTTAAAATTAAATTATTAGTCCTAAAAATATTTTTTAAACATGTATTACAAAATCATGGGAATATATAAATTCCGCCAACGCCACTCTGGATTGATTTAGATCCTAGGATCCTGGTTTTTAAAAGGATATGTTAAAAAATGGCAAAACCGGATGCTGAAATATCTTGATATAATAAAATATTATTTATTGTTGTTTTGTTTAATATATTAAATTTTTCCTATTATTTTTTGACTTAACCTCGTTTCATATTTAATAATTATTTTTTAGGCTAATTTCAATAAACAGATTGCAGAAGGAGTTTACATTGAATTTGTTACATTGGTATTTTATGAATTATTATTAATAATTCCATTAATAAAAAAATCATTTATTGGAGTATTTGTAAATTTTGTCATTATCGGATTCTCTTTAATCACAGATCAAATGTATACTTTAAGATCTGGAACCTCGAAAGCACTGAGACTTATAACGTATATATGTTGCGAGATTGTTTCAGATATCATCACCACCCTTGTTATCCCGACTTTTAAATTCACCCAACTAACATTTTATTTTTCTAACGAAGAGTTGGCTGGAGAAATGTAATGCCATTATAATGTTTCTTCTCAGATTTTACTGTTTGTAAATATATTGTTTCTTATTGACTTTTAAAAAAATTGACAAGTTAATTGTGAAAATTACCGATATTTCTTAAAAGTTCAGAGCTCATTAAAACATTGAACATTATAAATTTTATTTATTTATTGATTTTATTATATTGGTATTTATCTATACTTTGTTTTTCCTTTATTAATGATTATATTGAAATTACGTATTCATTAATTTACAAAGAATTAATTAGAATTTAATAAGTAACTTAATACCAGGAATGAAAGTTTTAAATGAAGGTTTAAAAATATTTAGAAATTATATTTAACGAAATAAAAAAATAATAAGGAATCAATGAAATATACTGAAATATATTGAAAACATTGAAAATTGCTAATATTTTGTATCTGACCTCAAATTTTATATTGGTTTGTTCGTAATGCGGACTGATAAAAAATAAATTAAATAGATTTATTAGATATTCAGTAGAAAACACAAAGTCAATTAAAACAAGTAAAATAAATGTTACTAAAGACCTGATTAAGTTCTTATCCAAATTTGTTCACTATGACTTCGAATCAATTGCCTTCAGTTGTAATTCTCCATGTAAGTTCAAGTCTCAAATAACTTCAATTCAATTCTCACTTTCAATTTTCAATTTTACTTAATTTTGGCTTACTCGATTTAATTCTCACTTATTTATCAGTTAATTTTCTTCTGACTGGATGCTTTGTTACTCCATTAAATAGGAATTTTCAGAGTTTCTCCACCAGAAAATGAACGCTGCAAAGAGCCACTGTGATTTGGGGTGTCCTCTCTCTTCTCTCATATCATATTGATCAATTCTGATACCGAGAATTTCAAACAACAGCTCAACTCGAACTTCTTCAACTGAGGTAAATAATTAATCCTCCTCCTTTCATATCTCTTTAATCAAACCTTGCCATCTCAACTTTTATCCTTTAGTAATGAAGCTGCCGAACCTTAGAAGGATTTCAGTTCAAACGCATTCAACTGAGTAGGAAAACACAAGCGCCAGGAGTTTCAATTATTTAGATCATCCAGAACGTAGTCGACTGTGCTGTATAATTCATTATTTTATAGTGCAAAATAAATTTTTATCTTTATATGCAAAATGGGTAATTATAAGTTTTTAAAATTTTATATTGCTTAAATGATTAGTAATATTATATATGATTATTATAGTTATTTTTTATCATTTAGTATTATTACACAAAATAAAATATTTTCAAACGAAATTGGTCATTTTAAATGAAATTCTAACACAAAAATGCATTAGTGGTAATAAAATATTAATTGAATGACCGAGGCTTAAAAAATAATTGAAAATGCAATCTAAATTTATTTAAATAATGGCCAATTCAAATGGTTTCGGCTAAACTTCGATATCACTGCAGGTCTATTGTCAAGGTTAATTTAATATTTATGAATTTAATATTTCCTATATTATACCATTTTTTTGGAATTCAGACTTACAGAGTGAATTTTTTAATTATTGAGGCATTTTTTGACCTTAAAAGCGGCCACTTTTTGGTAAATTTAAACAATATACTATGTACTTACAAGGTAAATCTAAAAATTAATTTTATTTTCAAAATTAAATTTGACATTTAAAATAAAAACAACATGATGTAGCTTTTTCGAATGAGATCCACGGTTTTTGTCTCCATAGCGACAGAAAAGAATGAGAATGATGATTGAAACATTAAAATATAAATAACTTATTAAATAAATTCATTTCAGATTATGAATATGAACTTTTTAAAGGTAAATAATAACTTGATTACTTTGATTGAATCCCTTATCTAATGAATCAAGATAAAAATCCTAATAATAAAAACCGAGCACCATAATCCACAAAAGTCAACATTATTATTTATATTGATACGTGGAATGGCGCAAATATATCACAGACTGCAAATTTTTCCGGGAAGAAAATTTCGAAAAAAAATTACAGTAAATTAAGACATAAGAAAATATATGATACCATCAATTACTTCAATAAAACATCAATTCTACCTCATTTTATTTTATGAATAAATAAACTCAACAAAAATTTTAACTTATAAAAATTATTTTAGTTCAACAAATCAAATAAGAATTATTTATATTTATTATCTATTTTAATTATATTTGATTAAATTGCTTTATTTAAATTTTTGCAAAAATACCTTGATAGATTTTCATTTAATTGTAGGATATTTATTAATTTATTTTAAAATAATAATTAATTTATTTTAATCAACGGTGCTAAAACCAAAGTTAAATTTCAAAAGTTTTTGGAAGAATTTATATATATGTATTATATATTGTATTTTATATTTATTTTATATTACAAAAATTATTAATTAACATATCTAATTAATCTTAATAAAAAAGTTTCAACAAAATTTTGTCTTAAATATACAGGGTGTTTATTATGTATGTTAATATACTTTCATTTTAAATATTTTAACAAACAATAAAGATATAAAGTAGGTAATACTTTTTTATTTGAATAACATATATTTAAGACATATACAATACGTACTCGCTGGTACAAACATGGCTGATTTTATCCTTTAGCTCAGCGATTGTATGAGGTCTGTTTCTGTACACTTTTTTATAGATATTCCCACTAGAAGAAGTCTGGCGGAGTTAGATCAGGCGAACGAAGAGGCTTCTCAATTGAACCTAGTCTTCCAATCCAGCGACTTGAGAACTTTTTGTGTTGTGAGCTCCTGACTTTTTGCGAATATTGCGCAGGTACCCCATCGTGTTGTAAGTACTTACGACCTCTTGTTATTCTAGGCCAAAAAAACTTTTCCAGCATCTCCAGGTATGACTCACCAGTTACCGTATATTCGAAGAAGTATAGCCCAATGATACTTTGTGGACTTAAACCACACCACATCGTTATACCAACCCTGGAGATTCTAACATGAATTGTTTTTTTTTGGTTAGAGTGGACCCAAAATCAGCCATTGTGGCGGTAACAACTCCATTGAGCATGAACTTATATTATCTGACCATATTATTTTGTTGACCAACGAAGAGTCATTTTGGAATTGTACCAACATTGTATGACAAAATTCCATTCTTCGGTCAAAGTCGTCATCGCTGATCTCAATTACGGTTCACGGCTTAAATGAATGAAAGCCTGGTTCATTAATTGCCTTGTAATAATTGCTTACAGTCATGTCAAGCTCCCTAGCACCTTGCCGAACTGACAAATTGCTAGATTCTTCAACCAATTTTTCATTCTTTGAATTGTTTTCGTTGTTAATACGGAACGAGGTCGGCCGGATTTTACTTCGCCATGAACACTTCCAGTCTTTTTAAACTTTTCCACTATTTTTTAATTGTTTGCCTACTTGGTGGTGGAGTGATAAACTTGTTTTTCCAATGCCTAATTATTTCTTCAAAATTATCTAATTTGGAATTCCATACAACAATTTGAATTCTTTCTTCCATCGAAAAACGCAGTCATTTTATTTTAAAATTAACTAAATGAATTATTAAACTTTTAATTCATATAAACAAATTACCTTTATTTTTTTAACTTGTAATTTAAAAATAAAGTATGTTAACATACATAATAAACACCCCGTTTAATATAAATATACTTATACTTATTTTTTATTACCATAACACAAAATAAATTTAAAAATGATATTAATATTAATTGAAGTTAATAAAACTTTCTCCAGAAATTATATTTATCTAAATTGTTGTCTACTAGATAAGAGGATAAATATTAGGAAAATAATTAATTTAATGTCTTCTTTTTTAAACTGTAGTCTTATTTTGTGATAAGTACAATTACACCTATTTCATTAATCAAATCTTTACGTGGAATTAGGATTTTTGAAACTCTTTCATAATTTTTCATAACGATAATAATATATTATTATTAAAGATAAAACTATTTTTTTTTACTCAAAAAAATAATTTTAACTCAACTTATTTGTCATTTAATTTATGAAACTATTCATTTATAATTTATTTATATATTTTACAAAAATATTTTTAAATTATTTTAATGTTGAGAAATTATTTAGCCATTATCAAAGTAAAAATCGCAAAAAGTAAAATTTAAAAATAACTGAAAATAATATCGATAATTTCACTTAATTTTTATTTTTATGCCAATATATAATATTTAACAATTATCAAAAAGAAAATTTATCAAAAAATCAAAATTTTATAATTATTTACTTAATGGCTTTAATGGGTTGATAGGTATCTGGAGAATAGAAAAGGATGTGGAGAGGCCCAGCGCTCTTCCAAAAATCACTACAAACTTGATTGCACAATGACAGCCCATAATTTTTACAATTTGATGACTACTTAAATTATGCCAGCAATTTCTGAAAAAATGCAGTGGTGTCCGAATGTTACTATCCAAATGGATAATGCTCGCTCTCATGTGGGAAAGAAAAATATTGAAAATTTCAATGAATTCAGGGAAAATATTGTTCTATGTATTACCGTCATAAATCAACCGGCGAAGTCTTCAGATTTAAATGTCAACGACATTGGCTTCTTCACTTCCCTCAATAAACGATTTCATAGAAATAATTGTAAAACTCTTGATGAATTGTGGCTGTCATTACAACAGACATTTTGTCAAATAGGTCTGAAATGTTGAAATCTCTCTTTTTCACTAAATTTAATTGACATAATGGTAAATGCATCAATGATCCTTTGTTTCAAGTCTTGAAAAATTGTTGTGATTAAACTATCTGCCTAATATAGCCCATCAAAAAAAATTTCAGAACTCGCTCTTCAACGGTATATCTCTAACTGTCCGACAATCGATGCATAAATTAAAATAAAATTAATTATATTACAATTTTAAATATTTCATGCCAACATGCACTTGACAACAGCTTAGCAAAACAAAACTAAAGATTCAAAGATTTATTACACTTTAAAGTGATAAAGCTGCTTAATTGACACCCTGTACATTGGGAATTAATGTATTCACATTTATTGTTAGACTTTTTCTTGGCTCTTCATTCAAGTCAAACCTAAGCAATTGGAATTTTTGAGACCCTTGTTCACATATATTTTCTTATTTCCAAAAAACACGTTTTTCTCTTTGGTGAGAATATGTAATAATCAGTTATGTTATTTCTCTGAATTTTAATTTTATTATTATTAATATTATTAATTTGGTAAAGATTACTATACCTATTTTTAATGAGTTGAGATCGGTATTTTATTTCGTAAATATTTTTCCATATAATTGAATCTAATACAATGCGGATAATCAAATAGTGAGCAAAAAGTTTACAATTAAAAACTAAATCTTTTACAAATATTTTTAGATGGTCCTTAATAAAGTTTGACATCAAATTGTTTCTTCATGTTATACTTGATCAGCCAAACACGATAATTAAACCTAGTGATCATGTCTAAAATGTCTAAACATATTGTGATCTATTGATTTTTATTGATCACCAGAATATCACCATTGTAATATAATCCTGCTTATTACTAAGTAATTTTATATCCCTGTTGAACATTTTCATATTGATCTATTATCAAGATCGATCTCTTTTATCAGAGATTTCATCTTCTCTTTCATACAACTTTATATATATATATCAAAATTTCCACCAACACATATTGGTGGGAGACTCCTTTTCACTTTAATCTCCTTGAAATGTTATTATGAAAATAATATGATAATAAAAATAATCATATGAAATCATTGTTAATCATTCATTGAAATATTTTCGTATAAAATGTGAATTCTGTTTTAGAAGGATCTATTAAATTAATATTATTTTCTAAATAAAATTCGATTTATCGATTATATGGTTGATTGGAGCTGGACATGAATGAATGAACTGATGGAATTCTGGCTAAGTGATAACAGAGTAAACATGCGTTGATTCTCCCATTGAGTTATAAATAATTTCCTATATGGGGAAATTCCTTATTAATAATTCAGGGACAAGTGAAATAATCGAAAGATTGTTGAAAATTATTTATTTATTATAGTAAATAATAGATTGCTTTATAGAAGTAAGTCGGTTGTCTAAAAAATTCCAAAATCTCTTATGGAAACGTTCTACGAAGACAGATTAATCTTGTAAGACAGAAGAACCATCACAGAAATGTAGAACAGGAAGCAAAAGTAAATTACATTGGCAATTATGAAAGAGAGACGTTCTAACAAGATAATCAATTTAGAATTTTCTAAAAAGGAACTGAAAAAACAATTAGTTCCTCTTATTATTAGATCACAACATAAAAATAATATTTTTTAAAATTCTCCATTAAAAAAATGTATTTAGTTTTCCAAATTCTTTTACGGTTTGGAGTATAGTTTTCATGAATACAGCCTTTTCACCTAATTTTCTTTTTTTTCTAAATATTGACATTTCATTTTAAAAATTTGTCAATGAATTTTATAACTTTTATAAATATATTTAAAATGAAATAATTTAAGATAAAATTAGGATAGAGTTTAAGGGTGCAAAATAAAATTAGCCGTCGTTAGTGTGAATCGTGTCAACACATCTGGGAAGAGAGGAGAAGATATTTTTATAGAATCCCGAAAGGTGTTCCTTAGTAATGTTGGTAGAGCTTGTTTCGATTAATTAAATAAGCTGTTCTTTGTTCTTTGGCCTACCAATCCTATTGAAAAAAATCCATTAGGAAAACATATTCTCGATAAGGTTTTATAAAGAAGAATAAAGCGGAGAAAGATGATTTGAAAGGTCAAAGAGATCCTTGATCGATTTGTGTTTGTGAAAAATATTTATAATGAATACTTGAAATTTGGAAAAGAACAAAGCTTTAAGAAAAAATAATAGTGGGTGTTTTTTCAGAATTTCAACCAGAATTTCAACAACATTTTATGAACACAGAAATTTATAATATAACTTTATAAATATATATAGTCATATTTTATTTATTATTTAATTATGATATAGTTAGACTTTTCATTTATATATATTTCTTACTGTTCTGTTGTCCAGAAATTCGAAAATTTTTTCCTATAAAACAATTTTAAAAAAATAAAAATTATTTGTTTATCAATTAAAAATATTTATAAAATATAATGAATAATATGTAGATAATTTAAATTCGTCCACTGCCATGTTGTGGAATTAACAAAAATGTTTAAAATGAAATATTTTTGTTTTTTGAAGAAAAAATTAAATAAATATCGAAAAAAGCTAAAATGAAAAAGATAAATAAAAGTTTTAAATTTTATTTTTTGAGATATTTTTTAATATATTTTTTTATGTTTATGTCATATATTTAAAAAACAAGACTGTAAACATATTTATATAAATAAATAAAACATAAATTCCACATTTTCGAATATATTTGAGACCATAATTACTTCTTGCATTATGTTTTTTTTATGAAACTTTAACAATTTTAACTATTTCCTTTAAATTTTAGAGACACTCGCAATTATAAAAAGACGTATGAAGAGTATTTGTTAATAATTAATAAATTATTTATTATTAAAGGATGGAGAAATATGTGTACATATATAATAATGTGATTGTTCTCATCGATGCCTCTTTGAGCTTGAAACACAATGACGATTTATTGTTAAATAATTATAAATTATTTCGAAACAGTACTGTAAAAAAAATGTTATATTTTGTAAATAAATAATAAAAAAAATTACATTTTCTTTAAATAACTTGAAAATAAAGAAATGTTAATAGAAAATCTATTTTTTGACAAGTTTTTCCTTTCGGTAGACTGAATGCTGATTTTTTATTTAATAAAATTTGCTTTAGATCAAAAAATTAAAAAAAAATTAAAATATATGTTAAGCAATTTTCTTTACATTTTATATTTTTATTTTTAAAATTTTAGCGAAAAAATAATGTTTATTCTTTTTTTTTTAATAATCATCTATATCTAATCTTGAATTTATTTTTTCGTTACATTATATAAGGGTTTTGTAGTCACGATCGATATTGTCCTCTAAGATCAATCGATTAGAAATTTAGCTTCCAATTTCCATCCTGTAATATTAGCTGCTAATGGTGGAAACAGGAAAATGTCGGTAGCAAAATTTGATAAATTAATAAATGATATTAAGATACTAATAATAATTATTTTATCATTATTATTTTATTATACTATTATTATCCATTCCATTAATTTTACTTTTATTATTCGTTTTATCATATTTTTAATTTTATTATAATTATATTATTTTTATAATTTATATTATTAATTAATTTTATTAATAGTATATTATTATTGTTATTGTTTCAGGAACTAATATTTTCCCAAGAAAAATAGAAATAAAATTCCGAACTACATTACGTTTAACTTAACATTTTAATAATATAATAATAGGTATAAGATAAATAGAAAAGTAAAATTAGAAAAAAAGGAGTTTCAAGAATATATTTCTAAGAGATATTAAGTCAGACTCATCCATAATTGTGATTAGAGTAGATGATAAGCTTATCGGAGATTATATTCAATAAAACGAAAACTTTATTTCTTCTATAAAAAAATTTATCTTTGCAATAATTTTTTCAACCATGGTCAATGAAGAAATAGTCAACATTTTCCAGTTTTGTTTCATAACTGATCTCTATCAAACAAATATATAACGTCAATAACTTCTTGTCCATGATATAATTAAGGTGTATATACAACACGTCTTCTCTCTTTCCTGGTTCACTATAAATTCAAAAATAAGATGAAGATAATAATAAAAATTTAAAATCGGAACTATCTTACCAGTTTTGATCCTGAGTTGTTTCTGGATCGAAAACACTTACTTATCATTTGTTGTCGACCGACTTTTTTTTGTCCGACAGTTTTTTATGACAATAATAAGACAAAACCTGTTTGGAATTTTGTTGAAACCAGTCGGGCTCAAATATTTTCACAATACCTAAAATACTTTCTCAACTATCGGACACAAATATTTATAATAAATTAGAAATATTAATATAAAATTTTAAATCAATTTTTCTAAAACCCAGTTTCTGTGACTCCACAATTTTGAGTGCTACATTTACAGCCCTCTCTGGCCAATAGAAACACAAGATATCAGAATTAGAAGTTAATCATAAAAATAATCAGTGGTTCTTTCAGGAGAATACCTTTATCTATCTGGTAGAAACAAAATTGATTAAAAGCAATCCTTAATGAAAGCACAACAAGGACATAATTGATTAAAATATGATTGTCAAAAAATCAATTTTTAATATCTATAGCCCTATTTGAGAGTGAAAGTAAAAAATTCTTTGTTTTTTATTATTAATATTTTATTTTATATTATTAATATTTAGTAATGTTATTATTAATTTATATTATTGATAAAATTGTTTTGGTTCTTCTTATTATTATAAGGATTCAAAATTCATCAAACATAATAAAAACAAAAAAAGAATTGAAACAAAAGATCAAAAACATGATATGACTTTTAGTTACATTTTGAAAACAACCCCAATAAAATTGTCTCACTTAAATCGAATCTATTTTGACATATTTACAATATTATTTATTTATTTTTTTCTGAAATGGCGATTATTTGAAAATATTGATTATGTTCTTAGCATAATAAGTTGGCAAAACTGGTTGCATTATTATACGTATAGTTCATCAATGATTTTTGGCACACGATTTTATTATAACTCCGAGAGGAAATATATAACTATATAAAGATAATTAGAGAAAGTGGTCTTAAAACCTGACAGTTCGTGCAATTTGTATTGGTACTATATAATTTTATTACAAATTTTGGTTATTAAAATATATATTTCCTTAATGTTTATGTCATCTACGCCTATTTGTTCATTTTCATTTTTATGTGACATTTTTCAGTTAAAATTTTATCTTAAATTACTTTTATAATTTTGCCTTATTTCCAAAACTGTTTTGATTTATATTTTTTATATAATTATGATTATGATAATTAAAGTGAGTTTATTGGATGCTGCTGAATCTAATAGATCAAAATTTAGAGTAAAATGGATTAAGCAGTATTTTATTAGTTGGTTTAAATATATTAGGCTGTTCAAAAATTGAAAGTCATTTTATGTCATAGTCCTTTATTAGACTTTATTTTAACAATTTATCTTTTGCTTTGCAGTATTCATCATATATCATTTTAAACCGCACATTTCAATCTACATTTGTTTTAATTTGACAATAATTATTTATGCTAAATAATTATGTGTTTACTTTATGTGTTTAATAATTATAGAACTTACAGTGGAAAAGAGGCAGTTACGTGCAATGTTCTTAAATGAATTTAAACTGAACCATAAAGGAGCTGAAGCCGCTCGTATCATCAACATTGCATTCGGAGAAGGAAAAATGAAAAAATTCTGGCTTAATTTCTCGATGAAGATGATCAAGGTCTTTGGTGAAAAATATAACTGAAATGAACATGATTTCAGAAAGATAAATATTTTCGTTATTTATTATAAGCAGGTGTTTATAAATTTGACAGAAGTATCTTATAATTTTCTGAAAGAAGAGGATAAAAATCCGATAGCATTTTTACTTAGAAAATTACGAAAACCATATCTGATGCTGAGGTCTTTTCCGTAGTCTACAAAGCCTCAAAGTGATATATTTTTGATAAACTGTACTTTTAAGGAAATTATTTTATATTAGGTTAACATTTTTTTTAAAGATTTTGCAAAAAATATTTTTAAGCAATAAAGCATTTTATTTATAAAAAATAATAAAAAATCAATCCATAATGTAATTTCCGTTATTATTTAGGACCTTTTCCCATTTTTCACTCAGTTTTTCAAAATCTTTATACCAAAAATCCCTAGATCTACTCAGGAAGAAATTGACCAGTCTTCTTCTCAAAACTGATGTCTTTCATTTGGTTGGAGTGCAAATGCAAAAGGTAAAAAATTTTGGTATAAAGCTTTTGAAATAGAGAGGGTATTGAAGAACTTTCAAATCGAGTTCATGGAAGCTGGTTTTGACGATATTTGCTTTTTATAATTTAGAGTTGCCATGGAGAATAACTTCGGTTCATTCATTTTATATTTTCTTTTTCATAATGTTGTTTACTCAACACAATGATTTTTGTCTGTCGACTTTTTGATTTTTCTGTATCTTTGTTCAGTTTATGAAACAGGATTAATTCCACCAAAAAAGGATCATATTTTCTTGGATGAAAATCTTGTTTAATTCTGGCCGCTGGCGTCAGAGGAGAAGTTAAATGGTCTTTCCAGTATTTTAAGTTGTATACAAACAATATCTCTCATCTCCTGTGATGATTTGATGAAGAAACCTTTTTCTGCGACAATGTGATGCTCACTATTTGGTAGGATTTTGAACAAAAATTTTTAAACGATATCCTTAGATTGCTTCATTCAGCCGATGTAGCACACAAGCACCCAGTGTTTGACTATACTCTTTTATTATAATTACTGCTAGCGGAAAACTATAATGGGATTGATGGTTATGAGACAAATCTCTGCATGTTTCATGGCTTTCCTCTTTCTTCGTCAAAATTGAATGGTCCACTTAAAAATGAAATGCCAAGAAGATTGAACATACCATTTTTGAATTTCTCGTAACCAATATTTCGAAGTCCAGTTCAAAAATTTTTTTCGTATACATAGGAAATGCCTTTGGCTGCTTCTGCAACTTTCTGACCTCGATTAAAATAAAATAGTAATTAGAAGGGAAATATTTCTGCTAATCAACTTGGCATTGTATTTCGAAGCAATAAATTGATTAGGTGTAAGAAATCATAACACATTTAGTTTGAAAACAGTATTACATTTTAATGAACAATATTTCCCATAGTTAGTTGCAACATTGCACAAATATCCAGAAATTTATGAATATCTCGAAAAAAAAAATTTTCTTCTTTGGATGAAATCAATTCCTCCAGCCATTTTTTTATGTCTGCATGAACGCGTTCATCACGGAATCCATTTACCATCGTCCTAAACAAGAAGTAATTAGATGAACTCATATCTGGAGAATATGGCGGATAAGGCAAGATCCAATCACTTCTAACGATTTTTCTAAAAAATTGAGATCGAGCATTGTTGTGAAACAAAATAATTTTACCTTGTCTCTCAATCCATTCTGTTTGTTTTTGCTTCAGAAATATATATTCAATTTCAGCAATTGCCGTGCATAACGATCATAGTTTACTGTTTCATTGTGTTTTAATATCTCGAAGAATACCACCCTATTCTGGTCCCACTAGAGTCATCGTGAAGCTTTCTATTCATTAATATTACTCTTTGCAATAGAAGTTACTAGTCTTCTTTGATAAACTTACGATCTTACTGTTATCAAGGTAAATCAATTTTCGTCGCCTGTAATTTTTCTATGTTAAAACGACTTTCTTTGATAATTGCAAATGGCATGTTGAGAAACATTTAACTACATTACTAGTTGTTTATATATTTGAGTATTATCCTCTACCAAAATGACTTCCAATTCTGAGTTTTCAATTTTTCGATTGACTTTGATGTTCTTCATCGTTCGTCGTTAAAATCGCCTTTTCTAAATGGCTTGAATCTTTTGAAAGTGTCTTGAGAAAGAGTAAGATAACTATATGCTTCCAAAATTAGACGATGAATTTCAGCTGGAGTTTTCTTTGGAATTTCGCAAATGCCCTTGTGTTGGCTCATATATTGTTACGTTTAATTGCTAAAAATATGAAATTGGCACCTCCAAGTCATTCAAACTTTTACCTTGTATTCTCATTACTTTTCAAGCTAACCTTGACGTTCATAATGCCTCGAAGAAATAGAAAGCACGAATTCTTTTATTTTGTTCTTTGGTCATAATGATTCAGGATGATATGAGAGCAGTTATTCTTTGATTAATTTAAGAATGTATAAAATTACAAATTTGCATCTTATCAACCTGTGGTCTCATAATAATTATTAGTGAGTTTTAAATGTGAGCCAACTTTTAGTAAAGACTTATTTCATCTTACTTCATTTCTTTTGTCTAAATATCTTTTTCAGAGAACATTGATTATTGCGTTTATTTTCCACAGAAGTCAAAATATTAATTGTCCTAAAATATTTCATAATGAAAGTTATGACAGCTTAATTAAAGGAATCACGAAAGAATATATAGACATTATCTTTAATGAATGTGGTGGTTATCTTGGTTTGGTTAAAATATAAGACTGGAGGTAGCTCTACATTCACTAAGCTGGTAAAAATTGACATGTTATGTTATGATTTATTCTGTTACATCAAATATTGATATACTGTTGAGATATATCAGTATTATGGAATACATGAGAGTTTAATGAGTTTTATCATAAGAAATAAAAATTAGAAGGCTATAAATAATTTTAAAATATAATTATAAAAATAAAATTGTAAAAAGATTATTTTCAATTTCCTTGCCAATAATTGGTCAAATATTATTTTAATAGATAGTCTTAAATGTTTTGCACGGTAAGTCTTTAATACTACGAAAATAATCTCTAAGGTCATCGATGTATTTCAATACCTTATCTTTTTTTCTTTACTATCATCAATATCCTGTTATCATTTTATTAAACTTTTCTAAAAAGATTTTATCAGAGATATCTTTAAAAATTTATAAATAAAATAATTGTAATATATCTAAAAACTTTTAATGATTACCGTGTTTTCCCTATTAGAAACCCTTTGCTTGAATTGCAAAACTTTTGAAATTTGGTTTAATGGCTTATATTCGGAGAGTGGCTTATAATGGAAGAAGAAACACGATAATTTTAATGTAAGATCATAAAATTTTGAAAGGACCAGTTGCAGGAAAATTGTTTCATATTTATTTTGAACTGTACATTCTCAACGAAATTTCATTCATGAATTAAAATTCATATTTACACTCATCACATAATATAATAATTAAATAATAAATATAATACATTTACATAATATCTCCAACTCCAAAATATATTTTTTAATTAAAAGGTATGGTATAAATGCAAATTGTAGAAAATATAATATAATTTAGAGAAATAAATGACTTGAATATCTTCATAAAATTAATTATAAATATTGTTGTGACTTATATTATTTTCAACGTCTTTGGGCGACTTAAATAGAATAAATTTTAAGGTAAAATTTTAATTAAATTTATTATGCTTATTTATGTATCACTTTTTCACAACCCTGTTCTACAAGTACTTCACACCTGACATTTTTAGCTTAAAATAATTGATAGCAACAATTTCTTCACTGAAGAAGGCAAAATAATAAATTATCGGAAATAACGTAGACAGTTTACATTAGGCTCCCCTAACGTGTTTTAATTAAAAAAAACACCGGTGATGCACGAATAATTTTATTTTAGTGAATCAAAATGAAAATTAATAATAAAATAGAGATTTGTGCAAATAAATATTTTAATAAAAGTAAAGGAGAGTAGCAAAAGGTATTAAAGATTCATAAATAGAATTAAATTTAGAAAATTTTTCACTTTTTTATTTATTTATAAATTTATTTTATTACAATTTTCAAAATTAAAAGCATAAAAGACAATTATGACTACCAAAAATGTTTACCTTCTGCAGAGCGGAAGTAGTACAGGTTCGTAAAGTTCAACAATTGGTTACTCTTTATCAAGAAGTAAATTTGATATTAAAAGATAATTCACGTTCTATGTATAAGATAATATTCTGGTTCAAAATTCTTAATGGATCCTTAGAGAAATTGCAGAAAATTTTAGGTATATTATACAACCATTGGCATGAATACTTTCACCATCGGATGATAATAAGTAATGAAAAATGAATTCTATACAGTAATATGGAGCATAAATGAACTCAATTTTTAAAGCTTACGTTTAATATTTAATATTAATTACTGAAGTACCGCATGATTTGACGCCAAGTCAAGTTGAACGCCGTTTGTCGATCTGTCATTAATTATTAAATAATACAAATGATCAACGATTTATACGTCGCATAATCACGTGCGACGAAAAATGGATATATTTTTATAATCCGAACAAAAGAAATCAATGATTGAAACCAGGCCAGAAACCCAAGGCTGTTTTAAAAAAAGATAAGTTCGGAAAAAATATCATATTGTGCGTGTGGTGGAACTTTGAGGGGATTATACACTTCGAAGTACTTCCAGATGGTCAAACTCTTAATGCTGAGTTATATTCTGCTCAACTCGATCTGATGTACCACCAATTAGCCATAAAATATCATGCTTTAGTCAACAGAAAGCGGGTGCTTCTGCAACAGGATAATGCTCTTCCGCATACTGCGCGAGTAACGCAAAATAAAATCACCCAATTAGAATTGAAATTTTACCACATCCTGCATTCAGTCCAGATCTAGCATCCAGCGATTAACACCTTTACCGATCAATGACTCATTTCCTTAGAATACGACAGTTTGAGTATATATAACAGGTTTAAAATGGATGTCTTTTTTTTTCCTTTCCAAAGGTAAAGTATAAAAAACAACTTTCCCATCGTTGGATTAAGATAATAATGGTCTTTATTTTTCTGAATAAAATTTGTTTGATTACCAGATTCTTATATCTAAAACATGCATAACATTTTCATTAGAAACGCACAAAATTATGAATCAACACAATACATATAGCTACATCATTTTTAAAACTATTATTTAAGATTCATTTCGTTGGTGGGAACTGATCTGAAGTCTTAAGTTGCTGTCTCTTACTTTTCCGAAGATTTCTGACAAACAAACAAATGATGTTTCATTAGTTAATTGTCTTATAACCTTCTATACTCAAAGTTTTGAAATGTCCATTTTTCTGAAAAGAAGGACTCCATTTGTTTAGAAATGCTTCCACGAACGACTTTTTTGACTTTGACTCATCTTGGAAGACTCATCCAGAAGACAACCATTTACATATCCAAGGTTCACCACTTATTGTAAACTGCTTTTAATGCACTGAATTTTTTATTTACAATTTATCATTATTTATTTTATTAAAAATGGTACAGAAAATAAGTTTGAAATGAATTAAGTTAATGAATGTCATTTCAAATAATATAATGATAGAGTTGTTTGCATTCAATAACTATGAATAATATAATAATAATAATAATTATTATTATTATTATTATTTATTTATTTATTTATTTCAAAATTTCAAAATATTGCTAAAAGATAATTTAAAAATTTAATAAAATAATAAATAAATTAAAGATTATTTATATACTAAACTGAAATGCAGAATTATGCATTTTATTCCCAAATGGGACATGCAGTTATGCATAAATATTGTTAAGCATTCACAACAGTGGATTAAACATTAGGAAGCATGGATTTAATAAAGAAATAAATGAATAGAAAAAAAATGATGAATATAATTAACGAATAAATTTAGCTTTTAATTTTTAATGAGAATATCAATTTTATATTTAATTAAGAACATCATGAATGATATACTTCTAATGTTACCTTAAAAAAACCTTAACTGGGCATTACTTTTTTATGAATATTCACTATATTTATAATATTAAGATTCATTTTCAAAAAATATATTTTTAAAGGCCATATTTTCATAAGTAATAAAACAATTGTGCGTAACTTTCCCGCGGAGTATATTTTATTTTAGTCTACTGTTAACGGAATTAAAGTCAAATTATTTATACCAGTCAATGTTTATATTAACCAAACTCACTAACGATCTTACTCCGAAATGTATTATTGTTTTGTTCGTTAATGATGAAAAATCGATAAACAATTTCACCGCACCACAGTTATCAAATCAATGTTATGAAATTTTCCAAAGATGAAGAGTACATGCACAGAAATACGAAAATAACATACAAACAAAAATTGATTTGTGACAAAAAATAAATTACTGTTAACCGATTTAATTAATTATTGTTATGTTCCTAATAAAATATATATTTGAACTTAAAAATCGATTTCAAGGAAGATACAATGGAATTACTGAAACCGCTGACGGCTCGGGGTCTTCGGTAACATATCCTGAGCCTTTATGGCATCCGATAGTTCAAAGGCTCGCTCGAAGCCCGATCGTAATCCTTAACATATGAAATTAAATTTTATATCTATAGTTACCCCTTAAATATTCAAATCACTATCGGATTCAGAATTCTTGTACAAACTATTTAAAATTATTAATAACCTCTTCCACGTTAAAACTGTCGTTAATCACTTACAAGCAATAACCACTTCAACAGTAGTCTGGTCTTAGCTCTGATTAAGAGATTTCAGCGTTTTGAAATAACAAGTTTTTTGGAGCTCTTTAAATACCGTTTTTTTCTTTTGACACTCTCGTTGTAATCCCCCAAAACCATCAGTTTTGTCAAATATTGGCATTAGCTCATACTTGAGCGATCTGTTACCGACTTTGTCCGTTGAAGTATAAAAACAATGATAAACAACTCAAGCCCGATATCTTTGATATTGAGTAGATAATTATGGAAATTCCTGTCATGATAATTATTATCTTACAGATTATTTTTTATATTAATTAATTAATTAATATACTTTGTATTTATAATTATTTATTAAAAATTATTATTATTATCTTTCTTTATTCTACGCAATTAATTATATACTTTTATTATAGGTCTTGTGGTCATCGATGTTATCAGTTTACCTTTAAAAATCCAAACATTCGATTTTTGTCAATATTATACGCCAGAAATTTAATTTAAAACAAAATTTTTCATTATAAAATAATAAACAATTTTATTAATAACAGCCAATGAAACAAAGTGTCTCATAAGCTTTATCTTTATCTTAGTCCTATAATTCAATAAAAAATTTGATAATATGGTAAATTTATTATAAGTTTTAAATTATCTACGTTGGGAGTGGGATAAGTATCCGGACTAGGTATGAAAAACAAGTGTTCGAATTACTTTTTTAACACACAATATGCATCAGAGGTAGATTTATTTCTCAATATAAGAATCTTCATTCGCAACACATTTCTCCCAACGTGTGACCAGCTCAAAAAGTGCCTTTTCGAAGAATTTTGTAGTTTGTTTTTTCAAGAAATTCTCGACCTGAACTTTTAAAACTTGTGAGGACTAGAAGATTTTACCACCCAAAGTCAAAAATCGCTTTGAGCCAGTTCAGGACTGTAAGGCGGATTGTTGAGAAATTAAAACTGAGAATCAGCAATTGTTTACCACCGTGGCCTCCTCTGAAGAAAACAATAATGAACAATGTTGATTGAGTCGTTTTTTGCGAAGTCAAACTTGAGGGTCTGTCAACATGCAGCAGCGACGGTGTGATGCTTTTGGTCGCAACTTTCGCGGTGTGGAGTCATCAAGAAAATACCATTCGGATGAATCGCGTTTAGTGGAGGATTATATAAACTTAAGGGAGTTTCGTTCATTCTAAATAGCTGATCCTTCAAGGCGATTTTTCTGTCACCCTCAATAATTATAAGTTAAATTTCATAATGAATTTATTAACTATAAGTACTTAATTCACACTTTATTTCTAAAAAGTTCAAATAGAGTTAACAGTTAAACATTGAATTCTATCAGTTAAAACGTTAGGAAAGATGATTTTTTCAAGAAAAGTTGCCTCTAAGATTAGATTGGTTGCTAATAAGAGGAAACAATTTTTGATTAGCACCGGATTAAAAAAGATCAAAATTTTCTTTAAGGTATTTCTCCATTACTTCGAAAGAAGTGGCTTATTTTTTCTTGAATCTTTATCATGCGAATTTATCCATAAGATATGGTTTTTAAATTGAACTTTAAAGACGTGAATTAGTAAGCATCAGCAAGTTGCAAGATTTCACTTAAGCCATTAGGAATACTACATTATAAATTCTTTCTTTTTAGTAGAAAGTTTTTGACGTTCATTGATAGCTTTCATCCTCCTCCAGAATACCTATGTCTTCCAGTATTGAAAGTTGCTATAATTCCCTCTTTATTTAACCATCTTTTTTGCGGCCCTTATGTTTTTATTTTTTATTTATTTTTAGATTATGCATTTATTAGCCTTTATTAGATTTCTTTTATTCATTTTATATTACCTTATAGCTTTAATTTTGTATAATTTGCTATATTTTTATATTTCATCTAAAAAGGGAAAACAATAAATAGTTCAATAAATGCATATTTCATCTTTCCAAAATTTTCGAATATGCTCGTTTATTTAAATATTTTCCTAAATTAATGAGCCCCGTAGTCGATTTCTAACGCTGGAAAAATGAAATTCAATGGGGCATTATCTCAAGATTTATAGTATATATGTGGAGACCACGACCAAGTCCACCAAAGCCACCAGTTTCAATTCAAGCAACTCCACCAGAATCGTCAATCCTTCAAATCAATCCAGAGCAGTGATGACAATAGTGACATATTATAATCCCTTTGTGACATCTTTATTCATTCGACAATTATTGTACATTTTTTAACAATTATGTGTAATTTGTGACAATTTTGTTATTCTTTTAATATTAGTATTGAATACATGTATTACAAATCGATTTTGACTGATTCATAATAAATAATAAAACGATAATTAAATAATAATAAATAATATAGAAAGAAAATGGAATATTGTAAGATGGTAAATAAAACATATAATATCTTGATAAATTATATGTAGGAATTATTATTGTAATTATATTTATTTATATTTTAAGAAAATTTATATTAAGACAACAATAACTTACTAATAATAGAAATCAGGAAAGACATTTTATAAGAAAATAGTAAAAATAGAAGAAAAAGAGATTAGCAAAATTATATTAAGGAAAAGAAATTTACTAATTATAAAGAAAGGGCAAATGGAATCATATAAAAGAGAGCAGAGATTATAAGAAAATCAGACAAAAAAATATAATAAAACTCAGACAAAACTAGATTGAACAAGAGTGAGACTAAAAATCAGACTTCAAAGAAAGCTCAGCAATTCAAGTCAAAAACTGATTCATTCCTACACTAAACAGACTGCTACAATAACTGTACCATTCAAGTTACAACCAAATCTAGTCCTACTTAAAGCAACGTGCAAAGATTGCTAACCTAGCTCAAAATCCTACGTAAAAATACCGCTATAAAAAGACCAGACCATCCATCGAAAAAACTACAGAAAAACCAAACGAAGAGAACAGCGCTCAAAATAACAGGAACAATTACTGCTAGACGACGCAAATTAGAGCAAGTGAACCCTGCCAAACGAACGAGGACCACGATTTCAATCGCCAAAATTATATACCCCTTAGGTTGCAAAGTAAAAATTATTTTTAGCTTGACACATACATGTTTCAAAGTTTAATTCTTCAATAAAGCGTTCTTATAATATTGGTATTTTATTTTAGCAGTGTCATTTCCATTACGTATTTAAAATTTTTTTTTTATCCAGTATTAATCCGAAAGCCATACTAGACGTTTCATATTTAAATTTTTGTTTATAGCTTGTTACAATAATTGTGACAAAGTTTTTATTGCTATTCGTATATATAAATTCGTATATATATATA